>KZ808054.1:67010-83024 GCA_000696205.2 Oncopeltus fasciatus | reverse complement strand
TATATATATATAAAGATATCACTTTCTCTTGTTATTATTAAAGCGTAATATCCGAATGATAGATTTTGTTAGGATGAATCTACATGTATTTATAATAATAATAAAAAAAGCATGAAAATTAGGACAAGTTGAGGAAAAGAAAATTGTATTTATATAAATAACCGAATGGTATAAAAGAAATATGCTACAGAAGGACATAAAGCGCCCTATACAATCAGTTGGTTCCTTCATAAACTTTCATAGGTCATAAAATAGAGACACAAAAACTAGTTGGGAAACTTATAAATAGAGATAAGAGAAACCGAATTTGATTGGAAGACTTCCCACGAATGAGTGGAAGACAATATAGAAGAAGTCGAAGAGAACGCAATAGCAAGTACTGTTGGGATTTTGATGGCAGGGGCTTTGGTGTGGGTTGGGTGGGGGGAGGAACTTGTATTAGTAAAAATCTCCAAAAGAGAACTCAACGAAAAAGACTTCGGGAAACCCCCCCGGCTACGATAAGAATCCCGTGCCCGTAAAAAGAAATGGCGAACGGCATCACGTAGAAGATGGCTGTAAAAACTGAAAGCCCTTCTTTTCCTATTTATACGAGGGTTTTTACACCGGCACCCGCCTGGATTCCGTTTCCCCGACCTCAATCTCCCGCGGCTAATTTATTTACGAGCCGCATGCTCAGGTAACCTGTATTAACGCATCTCGGAAGACGGCTATTAAAGAAGGTAACTCCGTCTGCGGGATAGAGATAAACGAGAGGAAATAATCTGGCCTAATGAAAATATGCTTGGAGGGAAGTAACATCGCACCTTCAAACTAAGTGCCTATTTTAGACGCTGGCTAGAGGAAATCCTTAATAATAGCAAAAAAAGAAATGTATTTTTATTATAATAGAATAAATGCAAGGGAATAGAATAAAAAAAATCTTACTACCTCAGCAGGGATTCGAACCCATATGTCCTGCTCACCGGGCTGACATGCTATCCATTTACACCAACAGCAAGATAATTAATTCTACTCCCCGCGCTCTACTGGGAGTCTAAACCCTCGAGTAAGACGAATATATCTTCAACTTTTTTATTATAATATTTCATTAACATAATATTTCTGTAATCAACAGATAATCTGAAATTGCAATAATAATTATACTGCTAGCATATTTACTAAAGCGAAATTGACAATTTTTAACGGATTATCTCTCATTATACTTAGGAAATGCTAAAAATATGGTACTCTCAAAGTTATATATACACATGTCTGTATATATAACTTTGAGAGTATCACATATATACATATACTGTCTTATATATACATGTCTGTATGTGCTCTGGCTCCTCTACTTTCTTAATATAATGATAATAAGTTCAGTATTAAAGATTACTTTATTTAATCGTGAAATGCGTTCGTTACTTCCTGAAATCTATCGAGAAAATGGAAGGACTTTGAGGAAGAGTAAAATTTGAAATATTAATATATTTCTTATTAGGACCTACTTTAAGATAAAAAGTACAGAACAAAAAGTCTAATATGTAATTTTATAAGATTTAAATCTCATTCAGCTATGTTTGATAAGAGAGATATTTACGATTGTAATATAGGGTATTGGCAGGGAACTTAAATTTATAAATAATTTAAAAAATTTGATAAATAGGATTTATTGGTAAAACCTCGAACCAATTAATTTTTTGTTGAAATCTAATGAGAAAAAGGGGGAGTTTGGAGGGGGACCGAAAATGGTAATTGTTATTCTTTTATAACTATAATTCTATTTGAGTTACAAAAAATTTATCGTCGATAATAGGTGTAAAATGTAATTTTTTATCCTCAATGATCTGCATAATTTTTACAAAAAGAGATTTAAATGAAATAAATTTATAAATTTAATTAGAATGGATAAGCGCTTCTTCCACTCTTCTGACACAAGGATTTTAATTCTACCATTCAATATCATAGTTGTTTCTAGCTTCTCAATGAAATCTCATCATTTTCTCTTATTTACGTCCAACGTAATAGTTCTTATTCGCCCATTTACTGAATCATGGGAAATCTACTCTTATTTACGTCCATCTTTACTGAATCATGGGAAATCTGCTCTTATTTACGTCCATCTTTACTGAATCATGGTAAATCTGCTCTTATTTAGTAGCAGGGGGAAAAATGCTTATCCATTTAGGTAATTTAATACATTATCAAGTGCATGCATGTGCTCTATCGTAAATATTTTATGAAATACAGAAAACATAGTCGGTATTTTTTATTTTATTCTTGTTATATTCTTGTAATTATTTATTTATTTTTAGCAAACTGTAAGAGGAGATCGTTAATGGTTAAAATCAATTATGGAAATAGGAAGGATCGTTGGGAGATTACAATTTAAAATCTTAATTTTTTCGTAATTATTAGCGTTACGAAAAAAGTGTAAGTTACAAATAGATATAAAATGTAACTTTTATAACAGTGAAAAAAAAATTAAGAATGATATTTTTTTTTTTTAATTATATCGAAATATAAATGTTGGATGGGATTTCTTAATTTTAAAACGTACAAAAAAAGGGCTTAATGTAAAATGTAAAAACAAATTCAAGAATTTTTGCTTTTTATTGAAACCGCCATTAGGAATTCAATTATGGTTGAAATTGGTAGTGGGAAAGGAGGGGGGGGGGGGGGAGATTTGTAGCAAGACCAAGTTTTGCAACCGTATTATTTGTATTACTGCTACCTAATACGAGTGTATTGGCCAAGCTAAGAACCATTTTAATAAAAGATAAAAACAAGACCAATATAGCATTAAGAATCGTGATATAAATTCTTCGGCCATCTCCCTTCATGTTCTTAGCCACAACCACACGCCTGCTTTAAATGAAGCTTCAGTCCTGGCCTACGAGCTTCTCCTTAAGAAAGAGCTTATTTTAGAATGACTACACATTAATCCTACCTCTATAACGATAGGCAGGACAAAGACAACATTGTAATATTTTTCAAACAGCTCATTGTAATATTTTTCAATTCAAGGGAAAAATTCAGGCAAACAATCACTGGTGCCTTCCTTTCTAACTTCCCTTTGAAAGTAATAACCCGTCCATTGTTACTTACCTTTGAAGTTCGCCGACAAACCCCCTCCCACCCCATTTCACAGGTCGCCTCTCAGCTTAGCTCTTGACTCTGAGATTTGACCATAAACCTCCCTCGGAGATCTTTCCGTACATCACTATGGAGTGATACATTACTGTAAAAAAATTGATTCATTTTTTCAAATTTGTATAATTAAATTTTTAGTTTATTCTTGTTTTAATGTAAAAGAATGTAATAAATAAATAAAAGTTTAAAAAAAAAAAAAAGATTATTCTGTATATCATTTTCTGTTAAATAACATTCCACATTTCTATCTGTTCATTTCAATCTATAATTATATAAGTGTATTGTATTTCAGCCATGATGATGACTTACAAGTTAAGTCGAAACGTAGTCAATAATAAAATATTTACTCAATCATTTTTGTAAGAGTATTTTATTTCTCTGATACTGGCCGGAGACTAATTTCTCCAGCATAACACTCATCGGCCAACTAACCTCCAACCAATATTTATTATACTTATTATTTATATTTTACACAGTTTAACTAGTCTTTTTTTTTTTCACCTTTCAAGTTTTACATGTGGGTACTAAACAATATACCATGAAACTGAATCAATATGCATTCTTTGATTTATTAGGATTCTGTGTATTTCAAATTTTACACTTCTAATATTTACATTTCTTACAATTTTCATTGATCAATTTGATTATTATTTATAATAGCTTGCTTCATTATTATATTGATCATTTTACTATTACTGTAACATACTATATATTACACATTTTGGGTATTTATCATTATTATACTCACCTATATTTATTAATAATATACTTTTTAAGTTAAATGTTAATTATAATTTATATAAATTATGACAATATTATATTTTTGACAGGGAAAAGTTCCACACATGTCTTCTATCTACAGTAGTTAATAAATTTATATTATAAACAATATCTGTTTAATGTCTAAATAAAATTTAGGGTGAGCGTGGAATGGTAGACCACTGACCGCACACGCCGACCACAAAATTTAGGGCCTGATATCTTTAGAAGTTAAGCGTCTTTAAACCAATTAAATTCAGCTAATTTCAATTTACGTACTTAAGTATGTCTTCCATTTAAACAGATAGTTAGATATACATGCAGGAATTTCAGTTCTTGTAAGAGTAAATAGCTAAGATTAATCAACATTTTAGCAAATCAGTTAATTAACGGCTAATTTTTCCTGGACCAATTAGTTTTCTTACATATTTATAGTTAACATTTATGTTTTCTTATTTTTTTTAATCTTTGATATTTTTTCAGAAAAAAGAATATCTCGCAAGCTAGGTATTTACTTTTATGAATAGGTAGCTTTTGGATTAACATTTACAGTTAATTACGAACGGTGCTTTGTAACTGTTCAGTCCCTGCTAAAATTAACCTGCTGATTTAAACATTAATGATTTATACAATAAATGCAAGGGAATAGAATAAAGAAATCTTACTACCTCTGCTCGTATCCCGGCTGAGGTAGTAAGATTTTTTTATTATTCTATTCCCTTGCATTTTGTATTAAATTAATGTGGATTTAAATATCACAACTAATACAGTATTTAAGTTAATGATTTATATCTATATTGACATTAATAGTTGATAGAATGTCGTTTTTTTAGTTCTTCTCAAGTAAACCTGGTCTCTATTTCTTACTCATGCTCAGGTATGGCCAAGATTACAAGTCTAGATTTAAATGAAATCACAAAAGGGAAGACTAAAAATTGAGCTGTTATTCTAAAGTTTGTTTTATTTATTTTTATAGTGTATTTTCCAGGGTAAAACATATTTTGGCAGTATTAACCAGAGTGTCACGACCAACAATCCTGCTGTCAACCGCAGTTATTTAAAAAGTGTGCACCTAACTTTTCTCAGGCAATAAGCCAGGTTGAGTTAAAATATATATTAATAAATAGTTCCTTACACAATTCTTAAAGATAATTAATGGTTTTTAATTATAGTGACCACGCTAACCAACAAGAAATGTAGCCCGTAAAATATGAAATAAAAATTATATATAATTGACTAAGAAAACAGTATATAATTACTATTAAGAATGAATTACCCAATAAAAAAAATTGACTTCAAATAAATAGTAATTGAGGAAGAGCTATAAGGAAAATCCATCTCCGTGGATTTTTCGTTAGAAATTAAACTTCTGGTTCGCATCATTTGTAATATTCAAAGTCAGGGAAAAGTGTTTTTTGACGTTATAAATGACAAAACTTCAGGCTGTAACGTTACACTTAGACAATCATTTCTAATGGCCTGAAATTCATATTTCTTGTCTGAAATCAAGTAAAATTCGTCTTTGAAAGAATTTATCAGTTAAAATCTAGGACAATTTGCTATAAACAAAATATACTCTGGCAAATTCTCAGCACACTTTATGATTAAACTTTGAAAACATAAAAATATGAATAAAAGAGTTCTGACATTCATGTCAACCCTGGAAAAAACTTAAAAGAACTGATAAATGCATTATCTCTTCTTTATAAAATTATCTCAACAAACTGAAAAAAAAAAATGATATATAAAATATACGGACGGCTAACTTTTAAAATGTTAGATATTAAGTCCATTATATTCACCACATCAGAAAGTTAAGTTTTATCAAATGTCGAGAAAAAAAATTAAATGTGAATGCGTCTTTTTCGTGAACGTATATTTAAGTCCATTTCACTAAATATATAAAATCTCTCAGAACTTTATCAATTAGAATACATATATTTACCAGAGCTTAATGCTGTTAGTTATAAGAACTTTTTTCATATCTTAAATCATTCAAAAATATTACATTCTTTGAAAAATCTGAAGTTTTTTTTACACTTTTCCAGCTGCCTAACCACGCTGTCAGCAATAAATAATTTGGACGCCCTTTATGCGTTTAAGCACTTTTAGTAATTGTCTAAATTTATTAAAATATTTTTATATTTAAATNTATATATATAAAGATATCACTTTCTCTTGTTATTATTAAAGCGTAATATCCGAATGATAGATTTTGTTAGGATGAATCTACATGTATTTATAATAATAATAAAAAAAGCATGAAAATTAGGACAAGTTGAGGAAAAGAAAATTGTATTTATATAAATAACCGAATGGTATAAAAGAAATATGCTACAGAAGGACATAAAGCGCCCTATACAATCAGTTGGTTCCTTCATAAACTTTCATAGGTCATAAAATAGAGACACAAAAACTAGTTGGGAAACTTATAAATAGAGATAAGAGAAACCGAATTTGATTGGAAGACTTCCCACGAATGAGTGGAAGACAATATAGAAGAAGTCGAAGAGAACGCAATAGCAAGTACTGTTGGGATTTTGATGGCAGGGGCTTTGGTGTGGGTTGGGTGGGGGGAGGAACTTGTATTAGTAAAAATCTCCAAAAGAGAACTCAACGAAAAAGACTTCGGGAAACCCCCCCGGCTACGATAAGAATCCCGTGCCCGTAAAAAGAAATGGCGAACGGCATCACGTAGAAGATGGCTGTAAAAACTGAAAGCCCTTCTTTTCCTATTTATACGAGGGTTTTTACACCGGCACCCGCCTGGATTCCGTTTCCCCGACCTCAATCTCCCGCGGCTAATTTATTTACGAGCCGCATGCTCAGGTAACCTGTATTAACGCATCTCGGAAGACGGCTATTAAAGAAGGTAACTCCGTCTGCGGGATAGAGATAAACGAGAGGAAATAATCTGGCCTAATGAAAATATGCTTGGAGGGAAGTAACATCGCACCTTCAAACTAAGTGCCTATTTTAGACGCTGGCTAGAGGAAATCCTTAATAATAGCAAAAAAAGAAATGTATTTTTATTATAATAGAATAAATGCAAGGGAATAGAATAAAAAAAATCTTACTACCTCAGCAGGGATTCGAACCCATATGTCCTGCTCACCGGGCTGACATGCTATCCATTTACACCAACAGCAAGATAATTAATTCTACTCCCCGCGCTCTACTGGGAGTCTAAACCCTCGAGTAAGACGAATATATCTTCAACTTTTTTATTATAATATTTCATTAACATAATATTTCTGTAATCAACAGATAATCTGAAATTGCAATAATAATTATACTGCTAGCATATTTACTAAAGCGAAATTGACAATTTTTAACGGATTATCTC
Organism: Oncopeltus fasciatus; assembly: GCA_000696205.2. Lineage (NCBI taxonomy): Eukaryota > Metazoa > Arthropoda > Insecta > Hemiptera > Lygaeidae > Oncopeltus > Oncopeltus fasciatus. The sequence goes on along the minus strand of KZ808054.1, from coordinate 75,784 downwards.
TCATTATACTTAGGAAATGCTAAAAATATGGTACTCTCAAAGTTATATATACACATGTCTGTATATATAACTTTGAGAGTATCACATATATACATATACTGTCTTATATATACATGTCTGTATGTGCTCTGGCTCCTCTACTTTCTTAATATAATGATAATAAGTTCAGTATTAAAGATTACTTTATTTAATCGTGAAATGCGTTCGTTACTTCCTGAAATCTATCGAGAAAATGGAAGGACTTTGAGGAAGAGTAAAATTTGAAATATTAATATATTTCTTATTAGGACCTACTTTAAGATAAAAAGTACAGAACAAAAAGTCTAATATGTAATTTTATAAGATTTAAATCTCATTCAGCTATGTTTGATAAGAGAGATATTTACGATTGTAATATAGGGTATTGGCAGGGAACTTAAATTTATAAATAATTTAAAAAATATATATTAATGTATTACTATTTTTGTAATGCAAAACTATCCCTACACTGACATGACATAAATTGGTTTTTTTATTGGCTTCAAATTGAACTCTTTACAGTCAAGTCTAAAACCTAAACCTCCAATATTTCTTTAATCGATTAATAATAAAAATATGGAGGAAGTAATTTAAACTAATTTATAAAGCTCATTCATAAAGTTCTTAAACTATACCCATAAACTAAACAACCTCATCAAATGGTTTTTGAAGTTCTACTGAATAATAATATGCTAACAATAAATTAAAAAAAAAACCTTGTTAAAACTGGGGGGTGGGGGGTTGTCGCTTTATTTCTAAAAATCCCTTATTTCCCCCCGAGACAAAGGAATTCTGGAAACTCCTGTCTCTGACTTACTCTGCAGTGTGGATTAACAGGCTTAGCAAAAAATATAAACTGCCGACTCTTCTATTCACTTAAGTTACGAAAATATGTATATATATGTGTGTGTGTGTGTGTGTGTTTGTTTGTGACTGTGTGTTGTGGGGGGGGGGGGGTGTAACTCCACCTTTTCCCTAAAGTCCTTATTTCAGTCCGTGGATACGGTACGACCACGAAGGGAGTCAAACCTTGTTTGTGCACCAAGTGCCCACTTCGAGTGGGTCAAAGTAGACAGGTTTTACAAGGAATCTGTTTTGAGATTGACCTCCATCTGTCTCACCAAAGTACAGTTGATGGCCCGCGTAAACCTTGGCGAACAGCACAGTCCGGGGTGCAGAGTTTCCATCATATTGACCCATCACAACGCTTGGAAGGTAAAGAAACATGCTTGAACATTTAAATATAATAAGCTATGAGTTGCACACCAAAATATCCCACCTAAAGTTACTTGAAACTTAAAAACTTAAAAGAACTGATAATCTCCAAAGCTCTACAATTGGAGCATCACTTATCATTGCTAAAGAATACAACGGCTCTAGCAACTGGATTTAAAAATGCAGACAATACTTCATTGTCGAGAAAGACTATACCAATGACTGCAACACTCAATCGTTTCTACTGTCCGCTTAAAATGTTAACTGCACATACTTTAAGCTCCTACACGACTTTTTTTAGGGCCATAATGTAAACCTAGATATTTGTTGCCGGACATGCAGTTCTAACGAAATAAAAGTTTTGAAATTGAAATAAACTAGCCTTGGAAGTTACTTCCTTTAACGAGCGACAATATTCCTAGGACTGAAAAGTAACTTCTGTATTCCTATCTATCAAGAACCCGTAGGAGATGTGGTCACTTCCTGTCTTTGCACTCGTGCTTGGAGAATCGCTCATGAGGTTCTCTACCGATTCCACAGGTTAACAAATTTCCGAAGACTTTGATACTTTCATATCAAGGCTCACCGAAGAGTTTACATTTACAGTTCTTAAAATGCAGCTCTTTGCGGAACGTCATTCAAAGACACGGACAACACTAATCTTCCCAATTAATACTTGACCAAAACCATAAAAAAAAAAAAAAAAACCGTATTGGTCGTCAATAGTTACTTAGCAAGGTTCAGACCAGTGCCAACAAGGTGAGAAAGAGAAGGCTACTACCAGTGCAATAGTTACCAAGAGAGCTATAGGAGCTTTCGGAGACAGATAATATTTAAGAGAAAGCAGTAGACAGTATCTGTGGAACAACTCTCTCGTAAGTTCAAAAACCTGTGTAAGTCTTCGAGAACCAATGAAGACAGTCGTCTCCCGATCCAAAACTCACGTCTGCGATCATGTAACTAATCACAAGTCTGAAAGTGCTCAGCCATCTCCGCTACACGACGAAGCACGGGCAGTTATCCTAAAATAATTTCTTAAACCCACCAAATTTTCGGACAAAATTTTTCTACAGTAACTTAGTAAATTAGATAGTTACTCCGAATTGAACATGATAACTTTTTTTTTTTTTTTTTTTTTTTTTTTTTGAACCCTATGAAGTTTAGGGAGGGAAGTCTCGAAAGCTCTGACGAAGAAGGTGTAGCCATAAGTCAGTTGCTCAGTAATCCGCAGGGTTTATGTTGGTACGGAATGAACATACACAATGTTTCCTCTAATTCCAAAGGATGTAGACGGCTAAGCCTCACCAAGGATTAGATGTAACGAATTTATGTGTTCAGGAACCGTTATTCGCTGGGGTTCTGAGGCAAGCAGTAACTTGAGCGAAGAGAGGTGAGGCTTGCAATCCATTTCAAGGATTGTACGTAGACATTGGCTGCATATATATTCCATTTCACTCATTTAATTAGTTACTGTTATTTTTATAAGTTTTATCTGGTGACATGAAATATATTTAATTCTGGATGGTTTTTATTGATATTTTCAGAATAAATCACTTTTTATTTCAGAAAGCTTTATTCAGGTTTTATGTCTGCCTTTTCTACATCAAAATATGTTAACAAAATTAAAAATAACACATAATATTACTACTAAAGGATTAATAGTACTTTCCTTAGATAATTTTAGAATTAATTTGATGCATTTTATGGTGGGGATGTTAAATAATAAATAAATAAAAATATTATACTTGTGATTAAATCTTTGTGAAAAGCTTTTATTTACTTACGTGTTTTTCAATGGTTTTTCATCTTGAAACACTTGAATTAATACAAGTTTTCTTACCTGAAAAAAATAATTACATTACTTTATTGAATCATATAAATTTACATTAAAAAAATAAAATGAAATAACCAGTCCCGCAACAGGCCATATAGGCTCAAGAAGGAAATATATGTTAAGAATGTATTTATCCTCTACCCATATAACACTAGAGGTGTGATGTCCGCACATCGTTCTGGCCTTATTTTTCCCCATTCACACACAATTAAGGCTGAAGAGCACGTCAGGAACCCACTGGGACATTACAAAAAGAAGCACAGAAAGAAAAAACTTACTGTGCATGAGAGCAATGAACATAAGACATTTTTCCTCAGGAGTCTAGTACCTTAAACTCTAAACCATTGTGCATTTTTTAAACCTTTATTTACATTTTACATTCTGTTAAAAAAACATTTTGTAATTTGATGAATATTATTTTTGTTGTGGTAATTAATCCCACGTAAATTTTAACAATTTTTAGTGCAAGGGAACAGAATAAAAAATCTAACTGTCCCAGCCAGGACTCGAACCTGGATCTCCTACTATCCGGGCCGGTACTTTTTACGTTTTATACGTTATTTACGCCACCAGGACAAGCCTGACAAGTTATTAAATTCCCCGCACTAGTGTCGAGAGTTTAACCTCCGAGGCCGACAAATATATCGTCTTATGCTCGAAGGCGCTGACATTCTCAAGCTTTTTAAATGACTCTCGTTATTTACTTTTAAATTTTAATTTAATATTATTTTTGATGTGGTATTTAATCCCACGTAAATTTTAACATTTTTTAGTGCAAGTTAACAGAAAAAAAAATCTAGTTGTCCCAGCCAGGACTCGAACCTGGATCTCCTGCTTTCCGGGCCGGTACGTTACCATTTACGCCACCAGGACAAGCATGACAAGTTATTAAATTCCCCGCACTAGTGTCGAGAGTCTAACCTCCGAGGTAGACAAATATATCATCTTATGCTCGAAGGAGCTGACATTGTCAAGCTGTTTAAATCAATCTCGTTATTTACTTTTAAATTTTAATTTTATAATTTTTTTTTGTTATGGTATTTAATCTCACGCAAATTTTAACAATTTTTTAGTGCAAGAGAACAGAATAAAAAATATAACTGTCCCTAATTTTATGAATATTATTTTTGTTGTGGACAGAATGAAAGGTTAGACTCTCGACACTAGTGTGAGGAATTTAATAAGTTATCAGACTTGTCTCGGTAGCGTAAATGGTAAATGCACCGGGCCGGAAAGCAGGAGATCCAGGTTCGAGTCCTGGCTGGGACAGTTAGATTTTTTATTTTTTGTGTTAAATAAAAAAAACATTTTGTAATTTGATTTCAATGAATAGAAAAAAAAAAAAAAAAATGGCATTAACGACAATCACATGAGGAGAGAAGGTGACCAGTGAAGCACTCACGAAGTGCACTTTTAAATAAACTTTTGTATAAAAGAAAAATTATAGATTCAAATTTGAAAATAGTGATTTAGGAGAACTTCCATTGAGCAGCTTTGCCACTAAGCGAAATCTACTCTAATTTAAAATTAATTTATTCATTTTATTATTATTATTTTTTAAGTTGTATATGTATATTANCTAGTATTACCCATCCTAATGCCTCAATAGGAAATGGCCGCGTGACCTCCTCATTGCCCACACTTCCTAATAACATTTTTTCTTTTTTCCTTTTTTAAAATTTATTTATTTTTTTTTTAAGTTGTTTATGTATATTTTTTATATTATTGTATATTTTACATTATTATTTTATTTGTACATAATTATTATATTTTTTGAGAGCACAGTGGAAGCAGCACCCTGTGCTGGATGTAATTTATAAATAAAGTGTTAAAAAAAAAAAAATTAGGTAGTGCACAAAACAATTTTATATCCATAGAGGACAAAACCCGAATGTTAAAAAAAAAAAATTTATCTATTTAATAATGACAAAGGCGGCCGAAACCGGAGCTGAAAAATTCATCACAAAAAAAATCGATGAACCCCCGAAACGACAGTACTGTGATCGGCGGCCGTTCATACACTGAAGGATACACAGAGGTACAGCGAAATACCAAAAATATGCACTAACTGGACTCGGTTAGGTAGCAAAGACAGCAACAGTCAGAATGTGACGCGGACGGAAAGCAGTAGACTCCCAAAAATTGCTTGGGTAAATGAACCAAACAAAGAAGACCCCTGACTTGCCGCCAAAGAGATTTGCAGATAGCTGGACTTCAGTTTCTCAGGGAGCTTCATAGGGGTGAAAAGATATATTTTAGTCTATTGAAAAAAATGTCACATATTAATAAATATGGTCCTGTTATCTCTCTCGTTAGAATCATAGGCTAGAAATATTTACCACAATTCGAACCTATTTATTTTGATCTCTTTGATCCATTTAATGAGGCAAAATCTGAACTTTTTTATAGCTCAGCAAAATAATAAAATATGAATCCAATGATATCGTGATCATGCTTGATGTTTTCTAAGGAACCACTAAAAATCAATATATAAATTTATAACGAAAAAATATAACAAACATTTACATTTAAAATCTTGGGTTGACATAATGATAAAAATCTAATAAATGAAGTAGAACAAAAGTCTCCAAGCAGAATTTAATATTTGATGCTTAAATAAATAGCACACAAGAAGCAATTTTTTATAAATATTTCTAAAAATATTTTATACATATATTTTTTAATATCTCTATAATTCATAAGGTTAAGTATGAAATATGTTTATGTGTGTATGAGCCTCTTCTTTCATTCTCTCTATTCATATCTAAGATAAGCTACAAATATTGTGTGTATGCTGTATATGTCCACTCTAGCAGTCAAAAATTTTCTTTAATTACTACATTTACTTTGTATATGTAGCGTTTAAATATAATAGAAAGTAGGTAAATGAGAAGAATCATTAATATTATTTCATAGTCTTCTACCATTATTTCATAGTCTTCAACTATCATTTCATAGTCTTCCATTATTTCCTCTCTTCATAGTCTTCTACTATGATTAAACTAACTTTCAAATTAAAACCTTGAGTGAATTTGTGCCCTATGTATATACTTAAAAACATAGATCAACAAAATAAAACATAATGGTACGAAATTAAAACTTTGAAACTGTTGATCAGCTGAATAAATATATATCTAAATCTTCAAAGTGATGAATGAAGAACAAAGTTTTTTCTATAGTTGAGTCATTGTGTATGAGTAGCTTGATTTCCTGATTGTAAGGCTTCTAAAGTTCGTCAGGAACGGGTAACGAGCAAGAAGACAATGAGCGGACGAGATAGAAGCTAGACAAAATAGTATAAGTGAGGGTTGTTTGTAGAAAAAGTGAAAAGAGAGTAGATGGTGTGGTGGGGGTAGATGGTGTGGAGGGGGTAGGTGGTGTGGTGGGGGTAGGTGGTGTGGTGGGGGTAGTATTTGTCGAGGGGTGGGGGGGAGATGTTCGCGGCCCGGGTTTGCATTTCCTATGAATAATGGTCGAGATAAATCCTACCGCTCTAAGACCTGGCCCATCCTTCCGCTCCTTTCTTTTACATAACCTTCCCGCTTAGTTCGGCACCCCCTCCCCCTTCCCTGCTGAGGAAAACAGCCCGCTTAGGATACCCCTCTAAAGGCTTCTCGCAGAGCAAAATGTTCCTCACACACGATCCTTGATATTTGCTCAAATGATTCATTTCCGCACCAGCGAAACCAAATATTCCATTAATCAACATCAAACACGATATAAGTATTTTTGTAGTTGGAACCTGGATAACAAAACTGCTCCTTGGCTTTAAAAGTCTTAAACAAAACACTTTATGTTGCCACATATAACCTTTAATTAACAAAGATCTGCCGCCTAAGTGTAATACCTGCCAAGTTTACCTAACAATCCAGCACATCATAGAGGTTTGCCCAGTTTATCTGAATTACTTCACTAGGGAAGGCATTGGAAGAAATATGGCGGAGTGCCTTGGGAACAACCCCTCTACAGTGGATGGGCTGTTAAACTTTCTTAAAAAAGCAGGTATTGCCTGGAAAATCTAAATTAAAGAATGAGATATTATTTATTATTTTAGTTAATACNTTAAATTTAAAAAAAAATTCATTAATTTAGGTTGTTATAGTGGTCGAAATAATCCTGATTCCTGTATTTTATTAACTAATTTATAGTAAACATATTAAAGGCTATAACGCTTCGCAATACAAAGAAGTAACTCTATTAAATGGGCTTTGAAATGTCCACATGCCTAGCTTTCCAGCCAGGTCAAATATTCGCAAGCTATTTTCAATTTAATTTGTCCATTGCTAACGCTCCATATTATGTGTCCAACTCTACCCTTCATCACGACTTTAATATTCCTTTTGTCCAAGATCTCATCTCCACCCGCATCAAGCTCTTCCATAGTAAACTCCAATACACTAATCCTCACAATCCTCCCCGGCGACCAAAACGGAGAAGGCCTCGCGACCTCCTGGGCCTTAATGCCTAAACTTATTGGGAGTGGGGTCGATGGGTTCCTCCTCCCTGCACGGTGATGATCATTTATTCATTTTATTGTAATTTTTAATTTTTTAAATATTTTTTTATTGTATTGTCTGTCTCCAACTTACAAAAAGTTAACAACAGACTGTAATAAATAAATATTTATTTATTTTTTAAAAATATATCCTTATCAGGGTGGTTTTTACCTTCAGATTTAAAACACTTGATTTTAATTGCTCTTAATTTTAATTTTCTACTTTAAAGGACCTTAAAAAATCAAAATTGTATCTTTTCTCATCTAAAATTTTTAAATTTTACATTTCAAAGGATATAGAAAATTTGATAATATAATGTATTTCCCAGTATATCGGATTTATCAGAAATGGAAGAGCCTACTTTCTAAAAATTTGGGTATAAATTCAAGTGTTGTGTGGGTCCTCATATTTTTCAAAGCAAAGAAACCAAATTCGTTTTTTAGATTTTTAATTAAAAACTAAATACAATTTTTTGTTAAAATGTTTAAATCGGAAAGGAAAATAGGTATAGCATAAATCCAAAAAATATATTTGCAATATATTTGTTATTATTTTAGTTACGATAATGTTAATAGAATATATGTCTTACATGTAATGTTCAATTGTTTGCATAAATTGAGAACTTCAAATTTCTTGACATAACTCCCTTCCTTCTTAACACAAACTATGATTTTTTTAAACCGTTGGAAATAATTGATAGAATATTAGAGCCATTTAAAACTTTAAACTTTAATTTAACATCCTTAGATATATGTATCTAAAATCAGACTCATCGACGATACCTAAATGCTCAATTTTACTATGGGAAAAGTTTTTTCGACCAGATTGAAAATTCGGAGGAGGTGCTCTATCCTATTGGTTAATTGTTAAATATTTATTTTTGTTTTTAACCTTTCATAATAGCATACAGTAAGGAATTTACAACTGTTATTTTATTTTTTCATATTTTTATGACATAACTACGAAGATAACAGCGATTACAGTGCACAACAAAAAAATATTTTTTGAATGTTTCCTACACTAAATTAGTCTATTTCTACTAATTTTGGGGTGATAAAAACGAAAATAACATTGAAAATTTTTTATTAGATCTGGTTTTTGAGATATACAGCACTTAATCTTAAAGAGTAGTTATACTATACGTGAAAAGTGAAAGTACAAAAAACAATATTGTTATGTTTCTTTTAGAATATTTTAAGTACAAAATTGAT
>KZ808054.1:41259-60004 GCA_000696205.2 Oncopeltus fasciatus | reverse complement strand
ATTCTTCTTTCTTTACAATATATAATGAAATATAATCATATATACATCGCGAATGCGATATATATTAATCAAGAACAGGTGGAATAGAGAGTGCAGGGAACAGACCAGAAGAAAAAATTACAAGGAGTAAAATTTTCGGGTATTTCTCGCCCTTCATCAGTAAGGAGTCACTCTTCACTCCACTACGATGAAGGGCGAGAAATCCCCGAAAATTGTACTCTTAATATTTTTTTTTCTTTTTGTGGTTCACTGTGCTCTTTATCCCACATATACTTGTTTACTCCTTACTGATGAAGGACGATAAATTCCCAAAAAATTTTACTCCTAATAATTTTTCCTTTTTTTGTGTTCACTACGATATTTATCTCACCTAGAACAGGTATATATATACCGTAGCCGCGAATGTTTCATTATATGTATATAATAAAGTTTGTAGTCTACTCATCTAATGTAAGCCAATGTCAAGTGTGGATTAGTCCCTCATTCTCGTCTTCCTTCACACAGCTCCGAGTCCGCTCATAGCACAAACTAGAAACCCTCGTTGTTCACATATTTCAGGCACGGGCTCCTGCAACAACACCCTGAACGTGACCTCCACAGTTCGCCTTACCCCGGGCGGAGTTTTGGCTAAGACCTCTAATAAGGTCCTCCTCTTGGCAGGCATGCCTCAAACGTGAGGCTTAGCCCTGGCCACACCACCCTCAAAGCCTCCTTTTGTACGCGGTCCTCGACTCCCCGAACTTCCTGTAATATGGTCTCAATTAGTCTGCCCTACACTTTAGATAACTCATTAAACTCATGCCTAACGTCTTTCTTCAGTGGAGTTTTTCTATGGCGAGGGGGGGAATTCAAAGATACGTGTTTACTCATTCCTCAATGACCGTCCATAAAACTCTTCTTAACTGTGGAGTAATAGATGTCACGACTTCATGATACATTTTCATTAAACCTGCACAATATTTCCACCACCTAAACAGTAACTTTACGTAAGCTTTAAATAAGCTCTTAAACTACGAATTATTATTAACCTTTTCTAAGCCAAGGTCACAAGGAGGACAATAAATATTGTCATTGTTCCTCAACAGTAGGTGCTGGTCATATCGTCATTTTGCCTAAGAAAGCACTAAAGGGTAGATCTAAAGTACCAAACAGATCTGCTTACCCATTTTGATTCATTTTCTGTAGAGTGATAGATCGCTATTCCCGATAATGTTTGGAGGTCAGGGGCAGGGCAATTTAGGTTCGTATGCGACAGAAAAAAATCGATAGAAAGACAATATAAAAGGATACTATCCTGGAAACACAAACGTTTGATTGAGTATGACTTAATGGTCAATTTTCAAATCCACGGTCCAACCACCATTTTACCTAATTCTTATCCTAAGTCTTATCTTTCCAACTACTTCCTCAGGATCTTATTACTCTTACCAATAACCTGTTAGAGTGGAAGTTCAAAAATAAGTTTACTAGGACCTATCCTTTTCAAATTTTTTTTATTTTAATTCAGATATCCCACCACCTGTCCAAGTACCCTCCTGTTTGATGACGACAAAGCGATCAATTATTTCGACTTTGATCCTAGAACTGCTTCTCATATCTTTCAAAACCACCTAGACGCAGTTTAGCAGCAGAGCAGCAAATGTAGAATACAAATAAATGGTCTAAATGTGGTCAAGTTAATTTCCAACTAAGAAAGAGCTTCCTGACATTGTAAGGCTTAAAAACATTCCTGTACATCTATCTGATTCCGTCTGTAACCTTGGATTCCTCCTTGACACACGACTTACATGTAGTGAACATGTGTAACTAAACAGTTTCTTCAAATTATTGTAGAGAAATAGAAAAAGGCGTTGACAGCTCACAATAGAAAACAAACTGATTCTCTACAAGACTTTTCTATCACCGATCTGTTTGTTGGAAAACTCAGGGGTGGTGCGAAGCCTTCTAATATTCAACAAATAACATCCTTCAAATCCAAAATCCTATCAATTATAGCAAGTGTTCCATAATATGTCTCCAACAACCTTCGTCACGATCTTAATATCTGATAAGTACCAGATCTCGTCTCCACCCGCTATATTCTACACTACAGTAAACCCCCATTCCACTCTAACCCATATGCTCAATCCTTGTATTGGACTGTAAATCTTACAACCCTCCATGTCGCCTAAAACAAAGATGGAAACTCCAGAGCCTTAATGCTTAAATATTCTGGTTGTCGGGTCAATGGAATCTTACTCTCGGTCTAGTCATCTTTTTTAATTTAATTTTTTTTAAAGACTTATACGTTTATTTTATATTAAAATTAAATTACAAAATGTATTACTTTAAGAAAAATTTAATTAATAAAGATTATAAAATAATCCATGATAATAACGTTATAAAAGTAAAATCGAATTAAATACGATTTTCAGAACGTTCAGAATATAATTTTTTTTTATTCATTTTTAAATTTAAAAATAATTAATAAATGACGGAAACTAGCAAAAAAAAGATGTCTGAATACATATTTGTAACTTAATAAATTTCCGATCAATAGGTGTTTTCTATTACAATTGAACTTGTAAATACTTCAGGAATTAAATTCCTAATTTAGCTCCTTTAACATGTTTAGATCCTGCTTGTATTTATAAGTTAATTTCTGGTTTTAGGTCTTACATTTAAAAGGAGAGGGACTCAAACGTTTAGATTTTCGTAATTATGTTTAAAATGATCGTTCTTGGGTATATATATATTGTTTTGGACTAAGGGCCAGTAATAATTAGATATATAAATCAATGGAAGTAAATTTATTAAAATAAATAATTATACTACTAATAACCAAAAATAATTAAACCTATTTTCCTTACTACTAATAAATGCATAAATATAAAAGATAAATTTCCAATAACTAACTAACAAATATGAACCAATAAATTAAATGTGCTTATTTACAAAGAGGCCTTAAGACAACTTGTTATGCAGTCTGCACTTGCTAGTTGCTATTAATTAACATTTCACTGTCTCGACACTGCATGCGCCACGACTTGCCATACGCTCTGAGGCACGCTAGTTGCTTTTATAGTTTTTTGGAACAACCTAGATAGGCCTAGATGAATCTAAAAGCTGTTTCAGAGAAAATGTGATTTCCTCTTCTAAGGAAGCATGTAACCACCTTCAATTGACTCATCCCCCTATCGGTCTGGACCCGTCCCCATTCATACCTGTTTCCTCAGTCTTTAACCTCATATACATATTATTTTGAAATAGTTAATTTTAAATCAGACTACGGATTTCCGTTGGAATATGAAGCTAAACTAAAAGCTGCATGAGTGCGTAGATTGGCCGGGCGTCAACGAAAAACTTAGATGAAATTCACAGCTCTCCCAACAGTTCAGGAGTCGCAGGAAACTTTCCATTCAGGAATCCAAACAATGAATTAAAGTTTTAGGAGGGGATTAGGACACAGCCAGGAGTATCTCAGTTCTAATATGCCCCCTCCATACAAGGCTTGGAAGGGGAATGGGAAAACAAATAAAAATAATATATATATTCTCGCCTGCTTCCTATTGGGGCATTCCAACTGAGGTTATAACGTGATTCTTAGTACTTCATTGCCGAAATAAAAATGCATTTTTCATTAATCCTTCAGACAAGAGGTTTAAATGTCCTCTGCTCAAAATTAAATAGCTACCATCAATTTTTTTTCAAATAAAGAAACTAAATTCTGTATTAGAGCTGTTAGTTAGAGTTGTTAATGATTTAAATGAGAAGTGAAAACTAGCGGGGAGGGGAGGAAAAGGATGGTGAGTTTTTGAAGGACCACAATTTAAAATCTGATAATTATCGTTGATGTTAATGTAATGAAAGTAATTGTACTACATGAAAATTATAAAATACTTAAAGTACGAAAATTGAGGAAAATATTTAATCAAGAGTTTCGAGAAATTAATGACATTTCCTGCCTCATTCTTCTAATTAAAAAATGCGAATTCGGTTATTATTTAAAATTTGTATTATTAATTGATAATATGATTAAATGTCAAGGATAACCTCAGAATATGAGATTTTTACCTCCAATTAATATTTCAGATAAATAATAATGACAATATTAACAGACATGAACAAATATTAAATCGATTTTATGCGAAGAACAATGTGTTAAGCGTATTCCATAGGTATTACTGTAACAAGCCACAAAGCTTTTTACTATTTATACGGTTTATTCATATTAATTATATTCATTATCATAAGTTATTATTTATACGAATAATATATTAAATGAAAAAATAAAACACAGTAATATTCATACATTCTTAAATGTCTTAATTTAATTATTATGAGCTACGTATTTATACGAAAATGATAGAACTTAAACGTTAGAAAATAAAAAGTTTAAACCAATTAATTACTTTCAAGTAAAATGTACATATGTTGTAAGTATTAACTTTCTTTTCAATGACTCTTAACATGCATTAACAGATTTAACTCATTGACAGGAATTTTTTAAATTATTAATAACAGATTTTATATTATATATGATTAATATTTTTAAACGGTGGGACTCTTACAATTATATTCTTAATTATCGTATTGATATAAGATCTTTAGCATAAAATATCATTGTGTCTAAGAAAAAACTAGAATTTTTTTTTCGTAAAATTAAATAAATAAATGTTACTGGTGTTATCCTGTTAACTACTTTTTATTAAAAAAAAAAACCATAGATTCAATATTTTAGAATATAATATTTATATCAAGAATAATGCACTTTTCTTCTTTTTATAAGTATTATTTTTTTAGTTGTGGTGTTTAATTCCACATAAATTTTAAACAATTAATGAAAGGGAAAAGAGTTAAAATCTAAACTGTCTCAGCCAGGACTCGAACCTGGATCTCCTGCTATCCTGGCAAGAATGCTAGCCATATTGGTACGAATAGCAGGAGTCCTGGCTGAGAAAATTTAGATTTTTTATTTTATACCCTAACATTAATTATTTTTCTTCCTGTTGTTGGGTATTACTCACAGGACATATTTTAGGAATATTAAAAAAAAAGGCATACAAACTCCGTAAAAAAAGGAACGGAATGAAACAGTAAATAACGAATAAAATCCTTTGGTTTAATGTTTCTTTAACAAAGAGCATTCGTCTAGTTTGAAATAGCTAGAAAAAAAGAATGAAAAAAAAACTCTTGCCCATTTTTCTAAATTAATGCAGAGATTAAATTCATGTATCTGTATCTATTTCCTAGTGGTAAAAATTCTGAAATTTTAAATTGGATTAAACACATTTCCAATTGAAGGATACTTATTGGCAATACCAATAACCGTAACCAATACGAAGAGAAAACAAATTGCACTTTTAACAACCTAGTGTAAAAGCTAGTACATTATCTTTTAAATTTTTATTATTCAATAAACACATTTATTTACCGTTTCTTCTTCCGGGTTGGACCGTGTCAAGTTGTTGTTATTTGCCGAGCTTTCGTACATCATGTGATGGCTTCTAGATCGAGTTATTTATCTGAAGAAGCCATCACATGATGTGCGAAAGTTCGGCAAATAACAACAACTTAACACGGTCCAACCCGGAAGAAGAAACGGTAAATACATCTGACGACCGTCGAAGTCTACGTGAACAACAAACACATTGACAAATATATTGATGAAAACATAAATTATCAATAAATTTGGTCTTTTTCTAACACCTTCCTTTCTTTATTTTTTCTAACCATCAGTTTAACCATTTTCACCGATCATGGAGAAGCCATGATTATTTTAATAATTTTCTGAATTATACATATTAATCAATTTTTACATTTTCCGGACAAATGACCATGTTTCTCATTTAAAGAAATCCCCTCTCTCTTCTTAATTGTCCGATTCCGCTCAATAACGAACTCACTCTTTCATTTTATTTTTTACGAATTTCATTAAGAAATAAAATTAATCCCAGCTTCTAGGCCGTAAAATTAAAATTTACTGTTTAGGTAGGGGCTCCCTCTTGTTGCTTCAATTTCGTTCCGCTACTCCTTATATTCGTCTCTTAGAAAAAAAAAAAAGAAAAAACCAATTTTATTCTTCATAAGTCTATGCTAAATACAGTTTCATAACTCTAAGATAAGTCACAATATCGGCAAAACGTTTCTACCCTCAACATAGCAGTAACCCCCATTCCATCTGGTTCGATTTAGCTCAATAATATAACTTTCGTTTCGCTACTTGACGAAACTTATTAAAAAAAAGCTTTGTACTGTATTTTAACATCAGGGTAAAACCACACACACTCGCGCGCGCTTTCACAAAATTAATAACAGTTATTTAATGAGTTCTAATGACGATTTCCATGTTCAAGTGATTAAACAACTTCCCGACACGGCTTCAGATTTGCAACTGAAGACGAGAGAGTGCGCCTATATACGAATTCTCAAAGCCACTTTAAGACCAGGCATCAATTTCAGACAATAGGTGGATTAGAGAAATCCCGATCGTCTTTTCCTTCCTTTGAGTACTTTCCGCAGGACCGGTCTCTCTTCACTCCTCACTGACGAAGGGCGAGAAAATTTTACTCATATTATTTTTTATTTTTTGCGTGTTCACTACACTCATTCTCCTACCTGTTCTTATTTATTATATATATCAGAGCCGCGAGGTCGTGAGAAGAATCTCAATATCTACCCTCCTTTGAAATCCCTTAAAACTCGCAAGGTATTGGAGGGTTGATGTTGAATAAGTAGGGGTAAGTTTTGAGGAGTACTGGAAGGTTGGAACACCTGGTAGAGTTCTACACTAGCTCTAACTCCTGACTGAGAATCTGCAAGTCACTTCGGCCGGGTTCCCTCGAGTTGGGGGACTTCATTCGGTCCAAGACCACGACGGACTCCGGCAACCTTACCCCAGCGAGCCAAAGATCAGACGGTGCCGCCCGCAAGTCTGCCAACCTCCGACACTGCCCAGTCAAAGAACTCGACCTTCCGAATACGGGGCAAACTTATGTATATGTATATACGTTCATCCTTTCTTCAACCACAAATGGTCATAGAGGGAGGGGCTATACTTCGCCATCATAATCGAAAGGCTGACGAGACTTACCAGCCTTTAAAAAAAAAAAAAAAAATCAACTATGCTTTTCTAATTCACAATATAAAGTTATATAATTTATATTTCTGCTTTTAAAATGGTTTTGTATCTATATTTGCGTATGTCTGTGTGTAGGTGTGTGTACGAAAATAACTTATTGCACACCAATTACTATATAACGTAATGTAAACAAGCACTAAAAAACGGAAATTCATTTAAAAGAATGGAGAACAAATTTAACCCTAGATAAACCCCAACAGTCAGGGCGTAATAACCATGATGTTGATCGTCCTATAACTTGATCCTAATCCTAATCCTAATCCTTACCAGTCTTTTATTTCTTGAGGATATCGCAATAATGCTCTTAACTTAGATATATTTTAGCACTCATAAGTTTACGAAATTCGTCGATTATACAACAGTTTACTTGAAATTCTAATGTTTATTGGTTACATTTTAAAGATTCACCCTAAAATACAGCAGGTGATTTATAATTATATAATTCTTGAAATGATTTTCAAAGAGAAACTTTGTCTATGAAAAACCGCAAGTTTTCTTACAAAATCGAAAGAAACTTTTTCGTTAGTATAAAAATATTTATAAATATTAATTTAGTTGTGGTTTATTATCCCACGTAAATTTTAAACAATAAATGAGAGGGAATAGAACAACAAAATCTATCTGTCCCAGCCAGGACTCGAACCTNGGATGAATTTTAAGTAGATACTAAAATTTAAATTTCACTCAGAGGATAGGTACAAGGACTACAGTGTGTTGACGAATAAGTAAATAATTCATGTAAAAGAGCATTACAATATAAACAGAGTTCATGTTACCAAGTTTCAAAGGGAGAGAATGTACAACACCGGGTTAAACGTATATAATAACTACATGTGGACACTAAATCCGCACAAAAGAATGCACATAGCAGTCGACCGTGTTTGTCGGTGGACGGCCATAAAAATGAACAACCGTTTTATAGCTTTAATTTAAAAACAGCTCACGATAGAGTGTGAGACATATATCTCACACATATAAGACGCATATATATATATATATATATATATATATATATATATTTCATATATACAATATATGCATATGGTGTTCATTATATTACCGCCCAAATACATTTCTGCTTAAAGGGTTTATCAGTGCCGATAAAGTGAGAGGAATTTGAGGGTCATGGAAGCAAGGTATCAAGATAGATAGGACGTACATATGATGGCTGACTATTGTTGGAGCATCAAGGGCGAATGTACAAAAACTAAACAATCCAGAAAAAGCTACAGATGCAAATTGTTATCGTCATTTTTAAGTACTGTTCATTAATTAAACAATATTATACGTATGAACTTGGTTTAACTTACATTAAGTGTTTTGTTAACTGTACAATTGGTACGTTTTTACTTTATGTTCTTTTAAATGAATGATTTTTATGATTTCTGAGGATATCCTGTAGTCTAAAAAGTTGGCGTGATAGACAAAATCTGAGGTTATTCTTAGATACAGACGCCAAGAATTAGTGAAAAAACAGTGTCAGATCTAACTCAACAAAAAATGTGTTCCCAGTGTTATTATTAGAAGTTTTAATGCTGGGGTTCGGTCATGGTAGATCCAAAAAATACAACTTAAAAAATTTTTATTTTATAATTATCTGCCTAATTAATTTTTTTAGATCTACCTTGACCAAACCCTATTATAAAAAAAAAAATTTTTTTTATCCTTCATTTATTTATTACATTCAGTTAAATAAAAACATTTTGTAATTTGATGACAATGAAAAGTAAAATGACTTTCAATGACAATCACATGAGGAGAGAAGGTGACCAATGAATGTAAATTAAACGAATTTAACTGAGTTCTCTTTTTATAAGAGATTAAGGGGCCATCTCCGTTTATGTCGCCGTGTAGTATTATCGGGATGGGTTTGGGAGGATAGTTCGTTGGCTAAGGGATTAGTATGTTGGATGAGGCGGGAATGGAATACCTTTATTTTGGTAACTGATTAATTATTCTCGCACACAAGGGGAAACCGCTGATTATTTGGCTGTCCAGGCGATCAATGTAAATCGTAACCGCCGTACAGGAGGCAAAGAAAGAAGAACTCTAATGGATACTGATTGTAGAGACAGTTAATGGAACCAGCACGAAAAATATATATTATTTCTATGTGTGGGATGGGTTGAGCAAAGCACCAGGTAGCTCTCCCTGTCCGCCTATGAGGAACGATAAATGGAATGTTGAAGAGACCACGTGAGCTGCATCAGTCCAATCATCTCTCTCATTCTCCCTCCCTCCCTCCCTAGAGCGTAGACTTTTTTTTTCTTTTTTTTTTTCCTACCCCCTTACACCCCTTGAATCGCAAAGGACTCCTCTTGCTCTTCTAACCACCCCCACTCTCTATCTCCATCCCTTCCTCTTTCTCACCTTCCTCCATTTCACCGGAGTAAGGGATGTACCCGTTGGGGTATTGCCAGTCTCGACACGTCCGAATGCAGCATCCCCCCCACTCCTTGAATTCATACTCACATTTCTTTTATCATCTACACATGGTTTCAAATAATTTAACGTCTTACCTTTGGAAATATTTTATACTTAGATATGGCCTGATGTGTATTGTGAACAATTACCACTTGAAAAAGTCTAAGAGAGCTTTCTCATTTCATTCTTCGCAAAATGTATTAATTTCTGCAGCTGTAACTTCATTTTAGGATCTTTTAGGGATCCAATGGTTTGAATATCTCGTAAAATGAATTGTCTCTCCCCCATCACTCTCTCTCTCACTCTCTCTCTCTCTCTCTCTCTCTCTCTCTCTCTCTCCCGCTTTATCTTTTTCCTTCTGTCGGAATATCATATTCTAATGAACTGTAAATATTGAGGTAGTATTTATAATACATTTTTTGATATTTATTTACTATATTACTAGACACCAAAAGTGAAAATGACTTAAATCAATGTATAAAATGTATATATTTATATTTATATTTATATTTATATTTATTGTACTTCAAGTAGTTACGAATTATGTAAATTGATCAATAATATTTATAAATGAAGGTGGAGAAATAGAATATGACGAGATGAGAAGAAGAAGAGTGTCGAAGAGTTAGCAAATAGACACACTCTAAGAAGACTTAACATTGTGCGTCCTTAATATCATAATAATATTCTTATGAGTTAACATTTAACCTTTTCTTATGTACAGAAAATTTATGATACCTACTAGTAAAGTAAGTTATCAAATAGGGAAAATGGGCATCGAAATCAGAAAGTAATATATAAAGAAAGGAATGTCTCGTAAGATCAAGAGTAAAATTATAACAAAGTAAACAAAAATAATAGAAAAGAGCACCAGGCATACAAATAATTACTAGGATCTTTAATGGCACGAGGGTTTTAAATTGATATTGATTATTTTTTTATTAATATATAATCTAATGTTATACACTGTGGTGCCAAATGTTATAGTGGTCAGCATGAGTGTCAAAATTAAATTCTGTTTTCTTTAGACGATTTGTACCGTTCGGTTAATTTTTGTTGGTGTTCTGTCAAGGTAGATTAAAAAATTGATATATTTTTAAATAATGCGCATTTTTTTTTTTTATGCAATTTTTTTTTAAATTGAATTTTTTTTGGATCAACCTTGACCAAACCCCAACAAACCCTACTTAGATCAAAAACTCTGCATTTTCTTTCTTCTAGTAGAATGAAGTGAAGATATTTCAGAGGGGAGTTGTTTTTCTCAAACTTCCATAGGTAACTATTAGAGAATGCATGACGGGAAAGACAGATGCAATATTCAATTTTTTTTACCAGCCCTTTTGCGAAGGGGGTTTCCACTGGGAGCATGTAGAACGGGAAAAGAATAAAAAATTGAGGGAGGAGACACAGCATCTGTAGAGGAAGGGTTCTCTTCCCCGCCCTCCGCCCCCGCCGTATCCTTTCTGCTAAAATATTGTCGGAGGAAGAGCCTTGCGGGGTTCCCTCAGCCAGGACTCCACTTCCCCTGGCTGTCAGATCTGCTCGGCCCAGATAGAAATCTAGACACCTTATGTCAGAGGGGGTCCCCTCGGCAAAATACCACCATCCGAGGGGAATACAAATGAAATCCTAATCGAAAAACCTCAATTGCTTCGGAGCTTTTCTACACATTATATGGTAACAGACTATTATCATTTAAAAACTTTAATAAAACCGTCCATCGACATTCAGCTTAGCTCTGTCAGAATCAAAAATAACACACAGAATGAGTATATATCATAAGGCTATGTCAATCTGGATAGTGTAGTAATCATTGAAAAAATTCGGAATGGAAATTTTATCAGAACTTAGTATCTAAAGCCTTTACCATAAAGGCTTCATTAATCCCGATTCATCGTTAATACTGTGAAGGAATAAGAAGTGAGGACAGGTATAACAGTTTGTGGGTGGGTATGAACGATTGTGCATCACTCCGTTTATGAGTCATCTGTGGATCCCACTGTATGGAGGTGAGTATGGGAGTGCATCAATTATTTAGTGATTATTTAGTGGGTGCATCACTCCTTTTATAAGTTATCTGTAAATCCCACTGTATGGTGGTGAGTAAGCGTATAGGAATTTAAAGCAATGAAATTCACCACTGATTTCCTGTAAATTAACCTGAAAAAATTACATTAATCGCTCAAGAAAGTTATTTCTTATTATTATAAAATAGATATTTTGGCGAAGAAACTGCGGAAAATACAAATATGAATGAATTTGAAAGTAATTCTGATTTATGTAATATCTCCAGATTTGAACTACAGTTTTGCTTCCTTTTTAATAATTATAAATGTAAGGAAGATATTGAAAATATTAAAATTTTGTTTCTCTTTTTGTTTTTCTCCAAACTCTTCCCAATCATGACTGATTAGGTAAAATATTAAATTCAATTTCTCAACAATTAATGAGAGGGAATAGAATAAAAAGATCTATCTGTCCCAGCCAAGACTCGAACCCGGATCTCCTGCTTTCCGGGCCGGTATGTTTCCATTACACCACCGGGACGAGCTAGATAACTTATCAAATTCCTACCACAATATTCTATTCCCTCTCAGTATTTGTTTAAACTTTACGTGGGATAATAAACTACAACCAAATAAGTATTTATATTTAATAATGCTACTTAGGATCAGGACTGATCCCTCAATCGACTCCTTCCCGCCGCCTCAAAAATTTCTTAAGCCACCATTTGTTTGTAATGCCACCTTTTCGGCAAAAGTAAAAACGAATAACTGACACATTAGTATTAGTACCTGCTGTAGTTACATGGGGGGGGAGGGCTGTGTTATGGTGATTATATACATACAAAAGTAGATAAATTATTAAATTCCCACCACAATAGCGAGAGGCTAACCTACGAGAAAGACGAATACATCGTCTTAAACTCAAAGGAGCTGACGTTGTCAAGCTATTTGTCGATTTCATCATTTGCTTTTTTAATTTTTAATTTTTAAGATGATGTATTCGTCTTTCTCGTGGGTTAGGCTCTCGCTAGTTTGTTGGAAATTTCATAAGTTACCTAGCTCTTCCCGGTGGTGTAATGGTTTAGCATACCGGCCCGAATAGCAGGCGATCCAAGTTCGAGTCCTGGCTGGGACAGATAGATTTTTTTATTCTATTCCCTCTTATCAATTGTTTAAAATGTACGTGGGATAATAAACCACAACCAAATAAATATTTATGAATTTCTTAACTTTTAAAATGCATGTGCGTTAGAGAGTTTGATTTTCTCGGGGGGATCTGCTGACAGAATTTGCAGCTTATTGATCAGTGTCTTGGATTTCTCAGACTGTTCTAACGTTTGCACTCTCAGGAGACAGACATCGGCAGTGGGATCGCCACAGGCAGCACAATGTCCCCACCCCCTATTGCGGGCACTAGAACGTCCCAGAAGCTTCTAGAATGCACACAGGAGTCCTTCGGGCCGCAGGAGCGTGTGCTCGGATTCCCTGGCCATTAGCTGATGAGAAGCGTGCTCTTCCCTGCACAAAAGCTACTTCGTCCCCTACAGTCATATCTCTTCGGGAAGTTTTCCTCGGCGGCAGGGAGTTGCTCGAAACATCCCCTCCTGGCAGAACAAAGAATGCCACACTGGCTGAAATGGGACTCGTTTCAGCTCAAATCAAAATAACTTATTCCAGGCTTTCACTTATTTATTACTGATTAATTTCAATTAGTTTTGGTTTATGATAATAAAATTCTATATAAAACTATTAATACAAAACAAAAGCTATGTTATTAACTGAGCTAAATTGGACCGTTAAGAATGGGGGATTCCTTAAATTTAATCAATTAATAAAAGGGAATAGAATAAAAAAATCTATCTGTCCCAGCTAGGACTCGAACCTGGATCTCCTGCTTTCTGGGCCGGTATGATTCCATTACACAAAGCAGGGGATCCAGGTTCGAATCCTGGCTGGGACAGATAGATCTTTGTATTCTATTCCCTCTTATCAATTGATTAAAATTTACGTGGGATAATAAACCACAACTATATTTATAAACCTTAAATTAATGTATTTTTGATACATTTTTTTTGTGTAACTAGCGTAACATATATGAATTTAAAAAAAAGTAATTTGCCTCAGATATCCTGTGTGGATAAATAAATTAAAAAATAGTTTTTTGGCATAGAAGAGACGGAAAAAACAAATATGAATGAATTTACGACTTATTCTGAATTATACAATATCTCGAGATTTGACCTCAAGTTTTGTTTACTTTTTAATAATTCTAAAAGTAAGGAAGATATTGAAAATATTTAATATTTTGTTATATGTACCTGCTAAGGTATATATAACAGGTACATTTAACAGATTTTTTTTTTTTTTTTACTTTTATTCTCCAAATTTTGAAAGTTTTCGAGAGTTCCTCGTTTAGGCTTCACTAAAATATTTCCGTGACAACACTACACCGAGCAGGTCAGCACTTAATAAAAAGATGATCAGAGTTCAGTTGTGCCGTCACCTGACACACACTTCACTTTTTACCATTAATTTAGGTTGTTATAGTGGGCGAAATAATCCTGATTCCTGTATTTTATTAACTGATTTATAGTGGACATATTAGGGGATGTTTATAGGGCGTAATAACCTAGAAGTTGATTGCCCTACAATCTACTACTACTACTACATACACTTCACTTTTTTATTTTATTAAATAAATAAAAGTGAAACAAGAAAAAAAAATTTTTTAAATTTACTTCCAGTGTGCAAATATATGTCTTTGTGTGTGTAGGTATGTGTGTGTGCGTGTGTAATGTAAATAGATACATAGATAGATTCAATGAGAGGGAAGAAAATAAATAACAATTAGAGCTTTCTGTAATCGTTTCAAAAGGCTCTTCATAAAGTAATGATCTCAAAAATATATCTTACTTCTAAGATTAGTGCTCCTATTGTCTTTCTTAATATCAGCCATTAGGGTAATAAATTCAAACCACTGATTTAAAAAAATACACTTTGTACTTTTCATTTTGACAAAAAATTACTGCCATATTTCTGCTATTATCAAGCAATATCCATGAAATAAGTATGAGACTCCCTGACAGAAATAAATAACACCTTTATCACAATGTGAACTGCAGTTAAAATTATTAACTAACTAACATATTATATTATGGCGATAAAAATATTTGAGATTAATAAAGTTAAATATTAAATGAGTGTACTAGTATTTTAATATAGTTTGACAAACCACAGTGGGATTCAATATCATAACAATAATCTCAATTGCTAACAGTAATAATTATAATTAATATTAATTTTTTTCATGTAAAGTCGAAACAGCTGGAAAGGTATTTGATATAAAAAGGAGTATTTATAAAT
This sequence comes from Oncopeltus fasciatus, assembly GCA_000696205.2. NCBI lineage: Eukaryota > Metazoa > Arthropoda > Insecta > Hemiptera > Lygaeidae > Oncopeltus > Oncopeltus fasciatus. The sequence goes on along the minus strand of KZ808054.1, from coordinate 45,091 downwards.
AAAAAATATAGACTATTTCATTATAATAATATCTTCATTTTAATATGATTTTTCTTCATTATAATAAGAAAATAAATATGAGTAAAGTTTTTATGATTCTACTTGAAATGGTCCAGATTATTTCTGGCAAAACCCAGCTCTAATTTGATACAATTTATCAATGAATCCAGGTAGAACGAAAAATTTGCTGACTTGAAGTGACCTTCTCTNTATATATATGTATTTATATATACATATATATTCTTTTTTTTTCTATTTGAACAACAATAAAAAAAAATTTCTTAACCTTAATTACTCCATTCCTTGCATAAATTGTAATTCATTCATAAACTTTTTTTTTTTTAACATTTAATTCATCTATGATTTGTAACTTATTAATTTAACTTATTTATCATAATAATATAAATTAATTTTTACTTAATAAAAACTTTAGGTAATTGTAAGTGGTTAAAAAAGATTTATTTCTTATGGTTTTTAGAACAACCGTCTTATTAAAATTAAGGACATTTTATTAGTCTAGGTCATTTTTTCATATAAGTCACTTTTTTTACTTTCATATAGCTTGAAATAATGTATAATATTTAAATTATTAGTAAATTAGAGAAATTTATAGTACTGCAAAAGGAAGACTAAGACAGAAGAGGAATAGGGTGAGAAAGAAAAATTCATAGAGAATATAGAAGGGTGAGAGAAGAACGAAGGACAAAGACTAATATATAATAAGAGAGTGTGAACGTTACATGGAAGAGAGAAGATGCTTGAGAAAAACAGAAGAACGATCAATATAAACAGAAAAGAAGAAGAGATTACACTAAGCGAATGGGAATAACAGAAAGAATTAATGAGGAACTGACAAGAGGAGAATGGGATTGTGTGTGCGGGCCCGTGCGCGTCAAAGGAAGTCATGTGTGTGAGAGAGAGCAGGTGCTACCTTCCTGCCTCCTTAATTGTAAAGATGGTTGAGATACTTCCAAAAACAAAGGACCTGTCACAGGTCTCCAAGGATTCCCTTATTTACTCCAAAAAGGGCCTCCTTAGTTGAGCCCCTTAACGGATGGGCCGCAGGAGCGTGTGCTCGGATTCCCTGGCCATTAGCTGATGAGAAGCGTGCTCTTCCCTGCACAAAAGCTACTTCGTCCCCTACAGTCATATCTCTTCGGGAAGTTTTCCTCGGCGGCAGGGAGTTGCTCGAAACATCCCCTCCTGGCAGAACAAAGAATGCCACACTGGCTGAAATGGGACTCGTTTCAGCTCAAATCAAAATAACTTATTCCAGGCTTTCACTTATTTATTACTGATTAATTTCAATTAGTTTTGGTTTATGATAATAAAATTCTATATAAAACTATTAATACAAAACAAAAGCTATGTTATTAACTGAGCTAAATTGGACCGTTAAGAATGGGGGATTCCTTAAATTTAATCAATTAATAAAAGGGAATAGAATAAAAAAATCTATCTGTCCCAGCTAGGACTCGAACCTGGATCTCCTGCTTTCTGGGCCGGTATGATTCCATTACACAAAGCAGGGGATCCAGGTTCGAATCCTGGCTGGGACAGATAGATCTTTGTATTCTATTCCCTCTTATCAATTGATTAAAATTTACGTGGGATAATAAACCACAACTATATTTATAAACCTTAAATTAATGTATTTTTGATACATTTTTTTTGTGTAACTAGCGTAACATATATGAATTTAAAAAAAAGTAATTTGCCTCAGATATCCTGTGTGGATAAATAAATTAAAAAATAGTTTTTTGGCATAGAAGAGACGGAAAAAACAAATATGAATGAATTTACGACTTATTCTGAATTATACAATATCTCGAGATTTGACCTCAAGTTTTGTTTACTTTTTAATAATTCTAAAAGTAAGGAAGATATTGAAAATATTTAATATTTTGTTATATGTACCTGCTAAGGTATATATAACAGGTACATTTAACAGATTTTTTTTTTTTTTTTACTTTTATTCTCCAAATTTTGAAAGTTTTCGAGAGTTCCTCGTTTAGGCTTCACTAAAATATTTCCGTGACAACACTACACCGAGCAGGTCAGCACTTAATAAAAAGATGATCAGAGTTCAGTTGTGCCGTCACCTGACACACACTTCACTTTTTACCATTAATTTAGGTTGTTATAGTGGGCGAAATAATCCTGATTCCTGTATTTTATTAACTGATTTATAGTGGACATATTAGGGGATGTTTATAGGGCGTAATAACCTAGAAGTTGATTGCCCTACAATCTACTACTACTACTACATACACTTCACTTTTTTATTTTATTAAATAAATAAAAGTGAAACAAGAAAAAAAAATTTTTTAAATTTACTTCCAGTGTGCAAATATATGTCTTTGTGTGTGTAGGTATGTGTGTGTGCGTGTGTAATGTAAATAGATACATAGATAGATTCAATGAGAGGGAAGAAAATAAATAACAATTAGAGCTTTCTGTAATCGTTTCNAATCTCATATTATATTATATTACATAATGATGTATCAAAACTAAAAATCTTAATGCAGAATTTTAACCCCCTCTAAGGATTATGAATGGCTATACGAGTATTTTTACACTCTTCAGGCCTATACCCCTTGATAGAAATGTAATTGTCACTGCTATCAGTGGACATTCAAAATTTTCATTTTATCTTTTAAGTCTCTTATTGACCACCCGGCAGACCTCGAAGAGATCCGCTTCATACATCAGCTGAATGAACTTATCAGACCGATACCATTGGTGATATCTGCCGATGCAGATGAACCATACTATATGTGGGTTGTGGATAGCACCACTGTTCGAGGACATATTGCACGGGAAGCCATCGGTCATAGCCAATTAATACTTCTGCACTCAGGAGAGTCATGATAAGTTCTCCAATGGGAATATATATATATATATACGTGATAAATACTGGTACGTCTATTCAGAGCTAAGGGATCACCTCTAAATGAACTTCATGAGTCTTTTAATCTCCCCATTAAAACTTTAAGTTTCTATAATGCTAAAAACTAGAGGAAGGAAGAAAAACTGAGCAATAAATAAAGCCAACTGCTTTAAGTTTACCGACCTAGTCATACCCCTTAGAGAGCCACCGTAAAATCTGGAAGTGAACGTAGAGATCATTTTAATTAAAGATGTTATCAGGAATGCGGCTGTTAAGAACCTCTTAGCTCCATAAAATACAAAAGGCAATTTACTCTTTTGTTTAATGAAGTCAGAAGAACATCGCGACAGAAGCGCAGAGAAACTTTAAGAAAATATGACTGGTGAAAATAATAATTTTGGCTTCTAAGATTATTATTTTGTCTAACTCGAGAATCAACTATACCCGATTCAACTACTTGAAAAAAAATTATAAAAATATTTAATACAGTCATACTGTGTATAAGTGTGTGAATGTGTATGCGCGCGCGCGTGTGTGTGTGTGTGTGTAAGTGTGAGTGTGTATGTTTGTGTGCCTGTGTAATAGTAAGAGTACTTTAATTATGATTGCCACTAATATTTTTATTTATTTATTTTTCATCTCAATAAGTAATTGTGATGTCATTATGTTAAATGTAACTCACCTTGTGACGTTAATGATAACCATAATCACAAATTGTGAAAAAAAAACAATAGAAGATTTTAATGGGGGCGCCGGGATAGCTCAGGGGATCCGTACGGGTCTCGCAATCCTGACGCCGCGGGTTCAAATCCCGCCCAGGTCAATCTTTTATTTATAATATGGAAGGTTGTCCTGTGCCATGGGTGTTTAAAATAGGGTGGCAACCTGTAGATAGCCCCTCCCTCCAATGACCCTTAGTGGTTGCAAGGGAGGCTAACACAG
>KZ808054.1:0-14115 GCA_000696205.2 Oncopeltus fasciatus | reverse complement strand
AAAAAAAAAAAAAAAAAAAAAAAAAAAAAAAAAAAAAAAAAAAAAAAAAAAAAAAAAAATGATATTATATTGTAAAACAGTATATATAGGAATATAGATTTTGTGAGGAAGACAAGTTTCCTTTTATTTACTTATTGTAAAAGAATTCTAATTGCAAAAATAATTATTTTCTTAGTTACTTTGCTCTTTTACCAGATTTTCCGTAAGAAAATCAGTACCGATAAACCCAAGCTGGAACCCACACTCTTTTAGAACTACATGTAACATAATTAACGGGCCCTATTTAAAACATTTATTGTAAAAACTTCAGACGTTAAAACCAATACATTCACACATATGTATTTAACATACATGTATCATATTTTCATCTTCTCTTAAGTAAAATTATCAACATATTTATATTATAGTTGATAATTTTACTTATATTATATATAGAAATTACTAGTTTTCTTATGTGAAATAAAGTTGTAGCATTTCCTTACGTGAAATAATTTAAATATAAGAATATTTCCTTCTGTGAAATAAAGTTCTAACACTTCCTTACGTGAAATAATTTAAATTAAAAGAATAATTTCCTTCTGTGCAATAAAGTTCTAGCACTTCCGTAGGTGAAATAATTTAAATATAAGAATATTTCCTTCTGTGAAATAAAGTTCTAACACTTCCTTACGTGAAATAATTTAAATTAAAAGAATAATTTCCTTCTGTGCAATAAAGTTCTAGCACTTCCGTAGGTGAAATAATTTAAATATAAGAATATTTCCTTCTGTGAAATAAAGTTCTAACACTTCCTTACGTGAAATAATTTAAATTAAAAGAATAATTTCCTTCTGTGCAATAAAGTTCTAGCACTTCCGTAGGTGAAATAATTTAAATATAAGAATATTTCCTTCTGTGAAATAAAGTTCTAACACTTCCTTACGTGAAATAATTTAAATTAAAAGAATAATTTCCTTCTGTGCAATAAAGTTCTAGCACTTCCGTAGGTGAAATAATTTAAATATAAGAATATTTCCTTCTGTGAAATAAAGTTCTAACACTTCCTTACGTGAAATAATTTAAATTAAAAGAATAATTTCCTTCTGTGCAATAAAGTTCTAGCACTTCCGTAGGTGAAATAATTTAAATATAAGAATATTTCCTTCTGTGAAATAAAGTTCTAACACTTCCTTACGTGAAATAATTTAAATTAAAAGAATAATTTCCTTCTGTGCAATAAAGTTCTAGCACTTCCGTAGGTGAAATAATTTAAATATAAGAATATTTCCTTCTGTGAAATAAAGTTCTAACACTTCCTTACGTGAAATAATTTAAATTAAAAGAATAATTTCCTTCTGTGCAATAAAGTTCTAGCACTTCCGTAGGTGAAATAATTTAAATATAAGAATATTTCCTTCTGTGAAATAAAGTTCTAACACTTCCTTACGTGAAATAATTTAAATTAAAAGAATAATTTCCTTCTGTGCAATAAAGTTCTAGCACTTCCGTAGGTGAAATAATTTAAATATAAGAATATTTCCTTCTGTGAAATAAAGTTCTAACACTTCCTTACGTGAAATAATTTAAATTAAAAGAATAATTTCCTTCTGTGCAATAAAGTTCTAGCACTTCCGTAGGTGAAATAATTTAAATATAAGAATATTTCCTTCTGTGAAATAAAGTTCTAACACTTCCTTACGTGAAATAATTTAAATTAAAAGAATAATTTCCTTCTGTGCAATAAAGTTCTAGCACTTCCGTAGGTGAAATAATTTAAATATAAGAATATTTCCTTCTGTGAAATAAAGTTCTAACACTTCCTTACGTGAAATAATTTAAATTAAAAGAATAATTTCCTTCTGTGCAATAAAGTTCTAGCACTTCCGTAGGTGAAATAATTTAAATATAAGAATATTTCCTTCTGTGAAATAAAGTTCTAACACTTCCTTACGTGAAATAATTTAAATTAAAAGAATAATTTCCTTCTGTGCAATAAAGTTCTAGCACTTCCGTAGGTGAAATAATTTAAATATAAGAATATTTCCTTCTGTGAAATAAAGTTCTAACACTTCCTTACGTGAAATAATTTAAATTAAAAGAATAATTTCCTTCTGTGCAATAAAGTTCTAGCACTTCCGTAGGTGAAATAATTTAAATATAAGAATATTTCCTTCTGTGAAATAAAGTTCTAACACTTCCTTACGTGAAATAATTTAAATTAAAAGAATAATTTCCTTCTGTGCAATAAAGTTCTAGCACTTCCGTAGGTGAAATAATTTAAATATAAGAATATTTCCTTCTGTGAAATAAAGTTCTAACACTTCCTTACGTGAAATAATTTAAATTAAAAGAATAATTTCCTTCTGTGCAATAAAGTTCTAGCACTTCCGTAGGTGAAATAATTTAAATATAAGAATATTTCCTTCTGTGAAATAAAGTTCTAACACTTCCTTACGTGAAATAATTTAAATTAAAAGAATAATTTCCTTCTGTGCAATAAAGTTCTAGCACTTCCGTAGGTGAAATAATTTAAATATAAGAATATTTCCTTCTGTGAAATAAAGTTCTAACACTTCCTTACGTGAAATAATTTAAATTAAAAGAATAATTTCCTTCTGTGCAATAAAGTTCTAGCACTTCCGTAGGTGAAATAATTTAAATATAAGAATATTTCCTTCTGTGAAATAAAGTTCTAACACTTCCTTACGTGAAATAATTTAAATTAAAAGAATAATTTCCTTCTGTGCAATAAAGTTCTAGCACTTCCGTAGGTGAAATAATTTAAATATAAGAATATTTCCTTCTGTGAAATAAAGTTCTAACACTTCCTTACGTGAAATAATTTAAATTAAAAGAATAATTTCCTTCTGTGCAATAAAGTTCTAGCACTTCCGTAGGTGAAATAATTTAAATATAAGAATATTTCCTTCTGTGAAATAAAGTTCTAACACTTCCTTACGTGAAATAATTTAAATTAAAAGAATAATTTCCTTCTGTGCAATAAAGTTCTAGCACTTCCGTAGGTGAAATAATTTAAATATAAGAATATTTCCTTCTGTGAAATAAAGTTCTAACACTTCCTTACGTGAAATAATTTAAATTAAAAGAATAATTTCCTTCTGTGCAATAAAGTTCTAGCACTTCCGTAGGTGAAATAATTTAAATATAAGAATATTTCCTTCTGTGAAATAAAGTTCTAACACTTCCTTACGTGAAATAATTTAAATTAAAAGAATAATTTCCTTCTGTGCAATAAAGTTCTAGCACTTCCGTAGGTGAAATAATTTAAATATAAGAATATTTCCTTCTGTGAAATAAAGTTCTAACACTTCCTTACGTGAAATAATTTAAATTAAAAGAATAATTTCCTTCTGTGCAATAAAGTTCTAGCACTTCCGTAGGTGAAATAATTTAAATATAAGAATATTTCCTTCTGTGAAATAAAGTTCTAACACTTCCTTACGTGAAATAATTTAAATTAAAAGAATAATTTCCTTCTGTGCAATAAAGTTCTAGCACTTCCGTAGGTGAAATAATTTAAATATAAGAATATTTCCTTCTGTGAAATAAAGTTCTAACACTTCCTTACGTGAAATAATTTAAATTAAAAGAATAATTTCCTTCTGTGCAATAAAGTTCTAGCACTTCCGTAGGTGAAATAATTTAAATATAAGAATATTTCCTTCTGTGAAATAAAGTTCTAACACTTCCTTACGTGAAATAATTTAAATTAAAAGAATAATTTCCTTCTGTGCAATAAAGTTCTAGCACTTCCGTAGGTGAAATAATTTAAATATAAGAATATTTCCTTCTGTGAAATAAAGTTCTAACACTTCCTTACGTGAAATAATTTAAATTAAAAGAATAATTTCCTTCTGTGCAATAAAGTTCTAGCACTTCCGTAGGTGAAATAATTTAAATATAAGAATATTTCCTTCTGTGAAATAAAGTTCTAACACTTCCTTACGTGAAATAATTTAAATTAAAAGAATAATTTCCTTCTGTGCAATAAAGTTCTAGCACTTCCGTAGGTGAAATAATTTAAATATAAGAATATTTCCTTCTGTGAAATAAAGTTCTAACACTTCCTTACGTGAAATAATTTAAATTAAAAGAATAATTTCCTTCTGTGCAATAAAGTTCTAGCACTTCCGTAGGTGAAATAATTTAAATATAAGAATATTTCCTTCTGTGAAATAAAGTTCTAACACTTCCTTACGTGAAATAATTTAAATTAAAAGAATAATTTCCTTCTGTGCAATAAAGTTCTAGCACTTCCGTAGGTGAAATAATTTAAATATAAGAATATTTCCTTCTGTGAAATAAAGTTCTAACACTTCCTTACGTGAAATAATTTAAATTAAAAGAATAATTTCCTTCTGTGCAATAAAGTTCTAGCACTTCCGTAGGTGAAATAATTTAAATATAAGAATATTTCCTTCTGTGAAATAAAGTTCTAACACTTCCTTACGTGAAATAATTTAAATTAAAAGAATAATTTCCTTCTGTGCAATAAAGTTCTAGCACTTCCGTAGGTGAAATAATTTAAATATAAGAATATTTCCTTCTGTGAAATAAAGTTCTAACACTTCCTTACGTGAAATAATTTAAATTAAAAGAATAATTTCCTTCTGTGCAATAAAGTTCTAGCACTTCCGTAGGTGAAATAATTTAAATATAAGAATATTTCCTTCTGTGAAATAAAGTTCTAACACTTCCTTACGTGAAATAATTTAAATTAAAAGAATAATTTCCTTCTGTGCAATAAAGTTCTAGCACTTCCGTAGGTGAAATAATTTAAATATAAGAATATTTCCTTCTGTGAAATAAAGTTCTAACACTTCCTTACGTGAAATAATTTAAATTAAAAGAATAATTTCCTTCTGTGCAATAAAGTTCTAGCACTTCCGTAGGTGAAATAATTTAAATATAAGAATATTTCCTTCTGTGAAATAAAGTTCTAACACTTCCTTACGTGAAATAATTTAAATTAAAAGAATAATTTCCTTCTGTGCAATAAAGTTCTAGCACTTCCGTAGGTGAAATAATTTAAATATAAGAATATTTCCTTCTGTGAAATAAAGTTCTAACACTTCCTTACGTGAAATAATTTAAATTAAAAGAATAATTTCCTTCTGTGCAATAAAGTTCTAGCACTTCCGTAGGTGAAATAATTTAAATATAAGAATATTTCCTTCTGTGAAATAAAGTTCTAACACTTCCTTACGTGAAATAATTTAAATTAAAAGAATAATTTCCTTCTGTGCAATAAAGTTCTAGCACTTCCGTAGGTGAAATAATTTAAATATAAGAATATTTCCTTCTGTGAAATAAAGTTCTAACACTTCCTTACGTGAAATAATTTAAATTAAAAGAATAATTTCCTTCTGTGCAATAAAGTTCTAGCACTTCCGTAGGTGAAATAATTTAAATATAAGAATATTTCCTTCTGTGAAATAAAGTTCTAACACTTCCTTACGTGAAATAATTTAAATTAAAAGAATAATTTCCTTCTGTGCAATAAAGTTCTAGCACTTCCGTAGGTGAAATAATTTAAATATAAGAATATTTCCTTCTGTGAAATAAAGTTCTAACACTTCCTTACGTGAAATAATTTAAATTAAAAGAATAATTTCCTTCTGTGCAATAAAGTTCTAGCACTTCCGTAGGTGAAATAATTTAAATATAAGAATATTTCCTTCTGTGAAATAAAGTTCTAACACTTCCTTACGTGAAATAATTTAAATTAAAAGAATAATTTCCTTCTGTGCAATAAAGTTCTAGCACTTCCGTAGGTGAAATAATTTAAATATAAGAATATTTCCTTCTGTGAAATAAAGTTCTAACACTTCCTTACGTGAAATAATTTAAATTAAAAGAATAATTTCCTTCTGTGCAATAAAGTTCTAGCACTTCCGTAGGTGAAATAATTTAAATATAAGAATATTTCCTTCTGTGAAATAAAGTTCTAACACTTCCTTACGTGAAATAATTTAAATTAAAAGAATAATTTCCTTCTGTGCAATAAAGTTCTAGCACTTCCGTAGGTGAAATAATTTAAATATAAGAATATTTCCTTCTGTGAAATAAAGTTCTAACACTTCCTTACGTGAAATAATTTAAATTAAAAGAATAATTTCCTTCTGTGCAATAAAGTTCTAGCACTTCCGTAGGTGAAATAATTTAAATATAAGAATATTTCCTTCTGTGAAATAAAGNTTCCAGTCATGGAAATGTGAACTTAGGGACAGGACGTCCTCTCTCATCTTCATGATAGCCCTGAAGATGGCTTACAATGTAAGCCAAAACGTTGGCAGATAATCTTTATTAAAAAATACATTTTTTAAATTTGTGTTTTTTGGATCCACATTGACCGAACTCCAACTAAAATCATCTTAGAATAATATCTACGGTCAACAAACTCTCCTTTTGAATCTAATGTCTAATGTCTAGTTATATCTGCACAATAATTATTATTTAGCGCCAATGACCCCAGCAGTCGACCCACGAATAAAAAAATAAAAATAATTATTATTTTCCACAATATTTTACTTTTGCTCTTGGAAATCCCCGAATGTTGCATAACATATTATACAAATAAAGAAATATATAAAATAGGGCATAGGGGTGGAAGGAAATAGTAGGAAAAAAAAAGGCTGTATTGTCCGATAACAAAAGAAAGCCGACAGGAAGTCAAAGCTAAACAAAGAACTAACTTTGGCAATTCACCAAACGATTGCATTTTATCGTTTTGTGAGAACATTAGGTTCCTCCATACTTATCTACTTATATACTTATCCCTCTGTATCTACAACTGGGGAGTAAACACACTTACATCCTAATCGTGGAGTGCCACCAATACATTCTCTAAGCATCATCACATTCCACTGGTAAGTGTTTATTATTTTGTTTAGTTTTAGACGGAAATGTGCATTGGATTGCACCGCTATTAATGTAAAAAGTATTCTGGACTTGGTGATAGCATAATGAAAACCACAACTATATATTTCTCTCAGGAGACATCCCGTAAGGAAATGAAGATGTCGTAAAGTCAACGTAGGGTGGCTTTTCAAAAAATGTATTTGATTTACTATTGACTTTACCTAAAAGAAGCTAAAAATTAGGTTCATTTAAAAATATATTTAAAATTTCCAGAAATCCAAATATATATTATAATTTTTACAGGTAATGTAAATCTTTTCAATGATAAATCACTAGTTTATAAAAATTCCTACAAAACCTATAAACATAATACACCAATCATTCAATTCACTCTCCGTTAATATATTTTGCCTTATACACATATTATGATAACGAGTAAAGCTAATAATTGCGTATATATTAAAATGATGAATTTTTATTTTCTTCCAAACCTTCTCCCTTTCAGTTTTTCTCATCGAACTTATTTCATAATTTCGATGAGAAAAACTGAAACGGTAGCATGTAAAGCATAAGGAGATAGATGGACCGATAGATAAATGGACGAAGGGATTTTTGGCCAAACAGATGGATATGTAGAAAGACAGAAAGAATAGTAAGTACAGATATAAAATATATATATATATATTATATATACAAAATAAATAGATTGGTGAATAGGTAAATAAATTCATAGATGGGTATATAGATAAATATAGACAAATGTTCATTATTTTTTAGCTCGAATGTCAATTTTGGTGCAGAAAATATAGACAATTCTTTACAGTTGTCAGTCAGATCAGTCGTTATTAGTTAATATATTTATAGGAGATCGTAAATTTATTTTCTATCGTATATGTTCTGTACAATTTTAATTTAAATCAAAAATTATTCTACAAGACTTAAAAACAGAAAAGGGTAGGTTTCCACTAAAGGGATTCAGATGTCCAGAGAATAAGTCATTGCATTCCAGAAGATACCCCCTTATCTGTGTTTCTTTTTTAGTGATTCAGATGATTCTGGGTGTGCTCCTTAGAACACCAAGCCCTATTTAAAAATTTATATCTTTATCGAATGGGGAAAAAAAGGCAGCCAAAAGGGTATGCTGACCTCGCACCTTCTATATTGTATTTTTTGGTTGCATATAAGCACATTCTAACATGTGATTTCCCTTGGTCGTCAATAGCTTGTAGCTGAACTGTACTGTTTTAATCATCTTTATTTACAAAAAAAAAAAAGTATCTATATTACCCTTTTTTGTGTATATAATATGAAAGTATACTAGCAATATAATTTTTTTTAAATTGCAGATGTGACTCGCTGCTGCCAATTTATTATATATAAAAAAATGTAACCTCCCATTAAACTTTTTTCTTCTCCCGATCCTGGGCCTCTGAAGTGTGGGGGGATGTTTTGCCCCAAAAACCTCCCTCGCAACCCTGTTCCACTTTCGAGATAGCACATGTATGAGATTTAGCCTCATGGGGGTGGAATGAGGGAAGGACCGTGGTAATTGAGCCTTGACTTCCAGCCTCTCGGGCTATTTTGTACTACCCAGCAAAACAAGGAAAACCTGCTAATTCCAAAATTACGTGGATACACTCCTTGAATAGCCATTTATTATAACTAAAGAAAAAATATTTTTTATTTATATTTTATTCTCTAATGCATCAAGTATAAATATTAATCAAAGAACTCACTTGGCAATTTCAGCTATTACACAAATCCAGAAAATTGAGTCCTTTTTACAGATGATACTAAATTTTTTGAGTAATGAAAATACGTAAAATAAAATAAGAGCTGAATAAAATAGGAACCGAAATGAATATAAGTGGATTTTGAACCATATCTGTTTTAATTTAATTTAATTTAAATTTATACCTCAGGAATCTGTTATATGAGTTTTATGCAACATTTTTTAAAAATTAATTTCAATTTTTTTTTTTAATCACTCTATTCAAATATCAAAATGATACTCACTATTGTGTATGCACTATATATTGCATAGTATACGTCTAAAAGTTTATTTTTTTCAACTTATGTCAGGGAAGCTATCCCATACCTCTATATGATTGCACTCATTACCTCAGATTCCACCTTGACTTCCGACATGCATGGGGCGAACACATGAAACTTAACAAAAAGCAAAGAACTTAAGAGGCAATGTGAATACTATACGAGCTGATTGACAAGCGTTCACAGCTCACATAAAATAGAAAACATCTGACTCTCTATTCAGGACTACTACGGACATCTGGACATACGGTGCAGGACTCCTAGGTGGCGTTACGAACTCAAATGTCCAACGAATATTACTATACCTAACCATGTTCCATATTATGTCTTCAACTATACCCATTATTACGATCCTAATATCTCGTATGTAAAGGACCTCTTCTCCCATAAAATCCCATTTCACCTTTATCAATTAGCCCAAAGTATGTTGTCAGACATATTCTTACATCTATTACCGTCGATTTAAACGAAGATGGAGTGGTCAATGGGTTCATTTTCTTTGCTTAGTAATTTTCATTTTTTACCAATTTTCATTTGTATGTAGCCATGAATATATATGAATATATTTACACATACATGTACATGCATACCTGTATAGTTTTATTTTATTATTGACGACAAATAACAAGATGTTTTATTTCTATTTTTTTACAAATTGTTATAAATAAATAATAATAAAAATTAATGTTATAAAAAATTAANTTAGGGTTTAGGAAAAGCTGGATACTCAACTTTTCAAGGTCCTAATTTTTCAGCGTCCTAACTTTTTACAGTCCTCATTTACCTGGCAAATTAAAACTGCAATGCTTTCTGAAAACTGTGCTGTACGGCTACATTTTCTCCTAGCAGATAAATTTTGTTTCTTATCATGTCAATACATACCAAAAATAACAATGATCCCAAAACTGAGCCCTACGATATTCCCAAGGGAAATTCTCTCCAACAGGACTTCTGGCCATCAACATTCACTCTCTCTTATTTGTCTGTGAGATAGAAATGTATCCAGCACAGAACAAACTCACCAACCCAATAGAGCCCAGCTTCATTAGCAGTAGTTGCTAGTTAACATAATCAAAAGCCCACAAAAATCCAGAGACATCCACTGGTTGGGGCAGCCGCAAGGCTCTGATTTAGGACCTTCTCATCCCGTCTCTCTCTCTCTCTCTCTCTCTCTCTCTCTCTCTCTCTCTCTCTCTCTCTCTTTCTCTCTTCCTCCCTTACTCTCTCTCGACCTCCCCCATCTCACTGTCTCTCCCTCCCGCTCTTTCTCTCTCTCTCTCTCTCGCTCTCTCTCCTTATATATATTCACATATTTATAGCTCACAGCCGAAATGTTTTTTTTTTTGTTAAAATTCATCAACAGAAGTCCCACAAACTTATGACTGATGTAAAAAGTAATCTGGACAGAGGGTGAAAGTTATATTATAAGAAAAAAAAACCCAGAAAATCCCCATATAACCACCTGTTCCCCATTCATTTTCAATCTACCCTTTGGAATTGCACAAGACAGGGGGGGGTCTTCCCAGACAGATGCCGGCAGTCGCTAGCTTGAAATTAGTTCTCGGCTGAATTCAACCCCCACTGGAATTTTGATGATCTGTCCCGGGAACTTCAGAACTTCCCCCATTATCCCCTTCGCCAGATATACATGCGCCTCATGTTACTGCACAACTATATTGAATACCTGAATAATTATTTTTCCCATTAGTCAGTCTGTCGAATATTCATGTATGTAAATGAAATAAGCCATTAAATGATTATTCTAGGGGAAAGTGTAAATAAATATAAACAACTTTCAATACAAATCATTTTGTATAAATGAATACTAAAAAGAATTATACTTGCTCGAGATTAATGGTTTATGCTAATAATAAAACCCTGGATAATAATTTATATTCAAATTTAAAACGTAAATGTATTATTTTCCACTGCATAATATTTTTATAAAGCAACCCCTCCCCTTTACAAAATGATTAAATTATTATTAAGTATCATACCTTTTATTATCCGGCTTCATTGGTTTCTGCAAACCATCTTCTATTGGCGAGCGCTTTCGGACATTGTCCATCCTCGTGGCCAAATACATGTGTTTACTGTCACTGTCTGTATTCAACTCAGGATTTGAATATAGACAGTGACAGTGAACGCATGTATACGGCCAGAAGATGGACAATGTCCGAAAGCGCTCGCCAATAGAAGATGGTTTGCAGAAACCAATGAAGACAGATAATAGAAGGTATAACCTTTTAGATTATTATTAAGTCATTACGTCGTAATGTTTTAGGTTTTACAAAACAAAATTGGTCATTACTAATAAAAATATATATTTCATTGGAAAACTGCTCTTAGTCATACATATATATCTACATGTAGATATGTGATTTCCAAAGAATTTAAATACCGCGCACTCATTTCTTCCAATATTTCCCTCTCGGGCATAATCAGATAAACATAGTTTTTCCCAGGGAGCTGTTAGCATTCTCATTTTGCATAAATTTTAGTCAATTAACTTAAGGTCACACTATTATTAGAAAAAATTGGCCAAACTAAGTTAAGTAATTCTCCTCATTCAGTGCCCAGATTTCAGTTGTAGTCATGTAGAGAGTCAGTTTGTTTTCTATTCCATGTGAGCTGCGAACGCCTGTTAATTATCTCGTATAATAATCAGTAGCGTCTGTTGAGTTATAGTCTTTTGAGTTTTATATGCTCCTAAAATCAATGACGAAGAATAATAAGTCCTTTTAAACTCCGTGAAGTTTACTCTAGGCCGACTGAGGAGAAGAAGAATTGGGGGGTGCACATCACTTCTAGTTAGGTTCTTTAATATAAAATTTTTGTTAATAATAATTGAATGTAAGGGAGTAAAATAACTTCTTCATCCATTATTTAGTGTATTTTATCTTTTTTCCCAAGTAAAACTAATGGTTTCTAATTCGGGCTGGGTTTTCCTAAGAACACTACAGTATTCTTTTGGTGCATACAGTAGCATAGAAAAAAAGAAATCAACTGCAAAGTGTCATTATTGAAGAAAGTGCACCTGGCTCTTTAGTTCACTGCCTTAACCACTATTCTTCCCTTGCTAAGAAACATCGAATTACATTTAGAATTGTTTTTATTATTATTAATTTTTTATTTATTTATTACATTTTGTTAAATAAAAACATTTTGTAATTTGATATCAATGAAGTAAAAATGACATTCAATGTCAATAACGTGAGGAAAGAAGGTGACCAATGACACCACTCTCAAATTATTTATAGATAATGTCCCCAGGAGGTCACGGGGCCATCCTCGTTTGAGTCGACGGGGAGGGTTGTAGGGGTTGTAGTTGGAAGACAAGGTCTGTGCTAGTGGATTAGGATGCTATGGCAGTTTACAGTGGAAAAGGATGAAGCGGGAAAAATGAAGTCTTGAACAAAAGCGATATTAAGACCGTGGTGACGAGATGAATTGGATAATTAATAGGGAGCATTTGTAATTCTTTTCAGGGTTTTGGATGGAAAAGACTGGATTCTTTGGATGTTGGAAGGCTTGGCGTTACCAAGATTTCTACACCGTAAGTTCAAATTGGTAATAAGGTTTTGTAGAGCGTTCAGTTTGTTCTCTATCGTAAGATTGGATTTCTTATTCGTGAGTCTGTATAGAAGTCCATATTGCCAATTGAGTTCTTGTCTTTTAATTTTAGTATATCCCCATGTAAGTCGTGAGCCAAGATGAAACCCAAGGTAACGAAAGGAATTTGGTTGTGGTAAAGGAATATTGTTAAATTTCACAATTTCAGGGAAGTCTTTCTTCCGCAGTTGAAAATTAACTTGAACGCATTTTTCTTCATTGATTTTTATTCTCTATTTGCCTCACCATTGTTTGTAGGTTTTTAGAAGCAGTTTTAGGATCGGGATGGGAGGATAGGATAACTTTGTCGTCCGCAAATAGAGCTAATAGGGTACTTGGATAGGTAGGGATGTCAGCAGTGTACAGGATAAATAGGATAGGATAAGCACACTACCTTGAGGAACTCCAGGTTGTATAAGTAAGACTAAAATTTAAAAAATTAAATGCTTTTAATAGATAATTAATGAAGTCAGAGTTATCTTAAAAAGCATATTATGATTAACAGATAAATTTACATTAAAAAACAAAAACCTAATATATACTATATAAATTATGATTCTAAAAAAAAAAAAAAAAGGGTAAACCAGCAATTTCAAACCTTTAGGCTTTAGGGATACAAATTTCATTTCTGTGAGCAATGAGGATACTGAATTACAAAATTTCTAATGTTACAGTTATAAAATTCACTTTAAAAGGTTACATATCCCTCTGACTATAATAACAATATGGAGGAGATTCATAAATCCCAAAATAAAGATATGAATTGAAATTACTTTTATTTAATAGGAAAACTAGTCCATACATAAGCAAATAATAAACAATTATGTTAATGACCTTCTTCGAAGA
Organism: Oncopeltus fasciatus; assembly: GCA_000696205.2. Classification (NCBI taxonomy): domain Eukaryota; kingdom Metazoa; phylum Arthropoda; class Insecta; order Hemiptera; family Lygaeidae; genus Oncopeltus; species Oncopeltus fasciatus. The sequence goes on along the minus strand of KZ808054.1, from coordinate 744 downwards.
ACGTCTCATCCAACTCTAATTTTACTTTATATATAAGTAGTTGTATTTCCATACACCCGAACATACAAAAGATATTTTAATGATAGGTGCAATTGGTCCAGGGAGCCTAAACCGTAAACGTTTGAATAAATCTCAATTTTCTCCAGATGGAATATTATACTTTACTTAATATAAGGTAAAAATTGAAGATAAGGGCTTCATATAGTCTCTGGTTTAAAGATTTGTTTCTGGTAACATAACGGTAAAATTTTTTGTTTCTCCATGCATTTATTTAGGGTAAATTTTATAATAATAAATTCCCCTATAAACCTGGAAATTCAAAATAAACATTTAAAACTCCATCGTGTATCGAAAGCTGGAAGACTGTATATTTCAGTAATGAAAAGATGTTAGGTTGAGGTGGAGGGAGGGAACCCATTGGTCGGATGGGGAGGAAGACGGTTCCTGACTTTGTTATTGGCTTGCCGGTAGGAGGGTTGAGGGAAGGGCGGTCGGAGTGGTGGGGGGGTGGAGGGCTTTGATAAATGCTTGATCATTCTTCATTCCCCCACCCCTAGACACACCGACTGGATGCCACAGCTTGGGAGTAGTCTTCTCTTACGCTAATACAATATAGATAAATCAATTTAAAACTATCTATCATTCTTGTATGAATGATAAAAATACATTGCACCCTATATGTTTATATATATGTACCATTTTAAAACCATTACCATTTTTGATAATAAGTTAGAAATTTGTAGC
>KZ808053.1:260979-271404 GCA_000696205.2 Oncopeltus fasciatus | reverse complement strand
ACAACAATAGAATCAGCATATTGTTCTCAAAGTAAACCAGAATAAAACCCAGTACATGGTATCAGAGCAGCTGAGGTGGTTTGTTGAGTGGAATTGACTCAACAAACCATCTCATCAAAACTCCTACAAATATTGATTAATATTTTTTGTTTAAATAAAATTTTGTAATTTATATTTTTTTTTTCTTATTTGAAGTAAATTTTTAAAATTTACTATAAAATGTATTTTTATATTTTTAGTTTCTCCAATGTACGATCAGTGAAGATCTGTTAATTTTTTCTAGAGTCACATTAAGGTACCAATATGAATAGCATGAGTTCCCTAAAGGAAATCTGCTGAAAGAAAACTTTTGTAAAGTAGAATTTAAGAACTTATATATATATATAATGCATATAATTAAAGACAAGTGATAGTTATCGTGACTGTTGTAATTTATATCAAGCCTAAGAGAAACTGCTTTCTTTTCCCTAAAAACAATGAGTTTTATTATTTAAAAATCTGGGTTATTCATTAGTCGAACATTTTCAAAAGACAAAATTTTGAATTATAAATTACTAAATGCAGCTGCTTGGTACTGTAAGTACTCTCTTGTACTTTTGAAAATTATTAGTAAGAATATAGTTTTTAAAGTGATGAAATTATCTTACTCAAGCTGCTCCTGTATTCCATGCATTTTCTTGCTCCTGTATTACGTAGTATGAAAATTATGTTACTGTTATACCTACTTATAAAGCCATATAATTTATTAGCTTAACTTAGTTTAAAATTTAGTTTTGATATTTAAAACATTGAACTGTTTTTGTATTTTTAAAATTAAATGTTCCATTAAAATTGTATAGCAAAATATGATTTTTTTTTAAAGGTAAATATTCACTGAAGGTGAAATGTTCACAGGTTTATTTGAAATACCATGGAGCATATCTCCAATTTTACTTTTATTTCAGTTTTTAAAAAATGCTTATACGATTATGATTATGGATAGATAATCTGGGGTTCAAGCAGTCTAATTTTTATTATTCTATATTATATCTATTCTATACTATATTATCAAAATGAATGAGATTCATTAATATTAAGACTTGCAAAAATCATATGTGCTTATGCACATCTGACTATACTTGTCCACATCTTGATATGTATGATTTTCTATTATAAAGAACTGAAATCTATAGTCTCTAGTTTTCAGCAAAAGTCTAATTGAAGTTACTATATTATGCTGCTATGTCAAATGTAATATCTTCTCTAAAAATTTGACAGTTACATAACATATAAACGTCTTTTCAAAATCTAAAGTCAATATAAAGTTATTCAGTGGTAATCATTTATCTCCCTCTCTTTAAAAAATGGGGTTTAAAAGAATTAATTAACCTTACAATGAAATGTGTCCATAACAGCTAAAGAAAATTCACGAAACTAATCAATTAAAAATATAAGTTTCAATATATGAATTCTTTTATATCTCATTTCTTTGAACTTTTTATTTCTTTTCAGGTCAATCCAAAAATATGACTGCCATAAATTTGTTAAACTTATCGGACGAACAGAAGCGAAGCTTTTTGGATTCCTTTGATACTGTGATAACGGACTGTGATGGTATATATGGCATTCATGTATAGTTATTAAATATATTCCCTTTTTCCTTATCACCTTTATTATTAAAATTATAACAGCCTGCAAAATTGTTTGAATCTTTATTGTCCAACATTTTTATCAGGGCTTATACTTAACAACACTTTTTGGTTGACAATTTTTATAATTTCTCATAGTCCTATAGAACCTGTTAGACAGAAAAATACCAATGAATCTAATAGAAAAATATTTCTCATGTTTGCTTTCAATCTAATTTATATTCTATATGAAAGCTATTTTATTTTGGAAACCTATGCTGAGAATGTGCTTTATAATTAATGTATATTATTTCATTAGTTTATAACCTTCACTTTACTTGATTAAGAAGTTGAAAAATAAGTAAAAATGTAAAAAGAAGAGCTTAATGTTATTATTAAAAAAATTTATTTTTACAATTCGTTTTATATTTTAAGGGCAAATCAATATCTCATGAGTATAAATCTTCACGTCTTCATAGATTAACACATAAGCACTCTTAACATCTACAATTTTTAAAACAATAAAGTCAAATCTGGTATTTATGCTTATTTTTGCAAATTGGTTTAAAAGGAAAATATTGTATATATATAATATTGAAAATATCGGTTTGTTGAAAATATTTAACAATATTGAAAAATCATTAGTTTCTTAATTACTGCTAGTTTTTCAAAATATTATCTAGAATATAATAGTGTAAGTAGAACATATAATATTATTCTTAAATTCTTATTCTTTAAGATAGTAATTTTGAGTGTTGGGTAGGACCTATCATATTTTTAAAATATAAAACCAAATTTGGTGTTTATGCTTTTTATTGCAAACCGTTAACAGAACAACCACAATTTATAATATTGATTTTTTTTTTTTTTTAATTTTTTTTTTTTTTTTTTTTTTTTTTTTNAATATTGTATGAAAAATGCTTTTCAAAGAAGATATTTAGAAATGTATCAGCAATGGCTGAGCATTTTCCGCATTCTTCCTTTTTGGTCAGTCTAGAGCCAAATTGGTGGTCTTACATTTTATGTTTTTTTTCTTCTTTAGCTTATAAGATGAAATTTCATATCTACTTAATACCTATATGTAACAAATCATCAGAATTCTGCATAGTTTAGACAGACTTAACACTCATTTTCAATTTTCATTTTAGTTTTATTGAATTTATGTTAAAACTGAATTCTAATCTATAGCATTATTCATTTTCCTTTTCCTAAAATTAATTTTGAATACTAATTAATTTGAGTGGTATTATAATATCTCATGAAAGAGATTAATTGGCTCAATAAAACTCTAAAAAAAAGTTTTCCTGATTAAGAAAATATTTTAAAACGTAGAAATTGGCTAATGAAATATATTAGTAGGCTCTATTCATTATTTATTTTAAGCAAGTGAAAAGTTCAATACCTTTTATACCAAATTACAAATGAGTTATAAATTTGCTTATTAGGGAAACCTGAATGAAAATATCTTGATTACAAAATATTTTAGTGGGAGCCTGTCCCAACTGATATAAACAATTAAATAACTCAAATTCTTTTTTTAATATTTATTTATTTGCTAACCAACAACTTCAAAGAAATGTTGATATTTATATTTTATAGGAGTTCTTTGGCATTCTAAAACACCTATAACAGGTGCTCAAGAAGTAATGAATTTACTTCCAACTATAAATAAGAAAAGATATTTCTTCACCAATAATAGCACAATGACTCGATGTCAGTTTGTTGAAAAATTTAAATCCCTTGGCTTCGAAGCATCTGAGGTAGTAAATGTTTTTTTTAAAGTTTTGTTGTTTTTTTGTATTTTTATTATAATATTTCAAAATGGTAATTTTAACTCTTATTTTTCAGGATCAAATATTATCCACTGCCTGGCTAGCAGCTCAGTATTTGAAAAATTTAAATTTTGCTAAGAAAGCTTATATAATAGGCTCAAATGCTATCCAAGAAGAACTTAATAATGTTGGAATTAGAAATATTGGAGTTGGGGTGAGATATTGAATCTTTATTGATTTCTTTTGACAGTAGTTCAAGCTAAAATTTAGTGAAATTTTAATATTTAGTAGGAAATTGGTAAAATGTGGAATATATAATTAAAAATTTAAGTTTTCTTATTGAATGTATTAATTTTTAATTTTTTTTTGTAAAAAAAAAATACTTTAAATCGCATAGCTAATTTTAAAGATTTCTAATTCAACTTTTATTTCCTTAAATATAAAGTATAGAAATATTTGAAATATTCGATTTTAAGTTTCAATATTTTCATTTAATTTTTTTTTTTTTTTTTTTCCTGGTTAGGCACATTTATAGAGTTTTTTTCTTGAACCTGTCATGACAAAATCAGGTTTTAGCTAGGTAGAACAAGTTTTAGGTCATGGGTACCATATTTTTGGTTTGGCTTCTGAAATAGGTAGGTGTGTAGTTCCGTGATTCACATTTGCGCCTTCTGGATCTTGTTGAGGAAACACTGTGAGAGTAATGGAGGGGGGGCTGTTGACAACAGACACTGCTGGAAAAAGCTGGAGACGCTTAAATTTTGTTGATTCTAACTGCTGTGGTTGCTAATTTCTCTGTCACATTGCCCCAAATACACTTATGTCTTTGCTTCAGATCAGAGTAAAGAGATTACATACTTTCAAACAATTTTATCTTTTCAAATTTTTTGACCACTTGGAGATTACTATGCATGTACTTAGTGACCAAAGGGGTGCCTTACTGAGACAACACAAATACTTCTATTCGTGAAACAAAGTATTTCCCTTTTTTTTAAAATTCTTCACCTGTTTACTGATAGTCTGGTTCTTTATGTGGGACTGTGGCATGAGATTCCAAGAATTAATTGACTTGGCAGTTATGACCAGAAACACCTTCTTTGTAGCAACTTAATTTGACTACTCTTTTTCTGTCCAATCATACAAACTTATAGATCACTGCAAAACAGAATATACAGCCCTAATTTTTCTACATGCATATATTTCTCCTAACAAATTAGTTATAGTATTATTTATTCAATTATGTGCATCAACATTTATTATTATAACTTATGCACAATTGTGGATTTAAAAAATAATGAAGAATTAATTAGTAGAAATCCTAAAGAAGTTTCTAAAAATAAGAAAAGATTTAGAAATTAGTCATAAGTTTAATAAAGATAAATTGTCTAATTTTGTTAATTAACAAATTCATTACTAAACAATTTATTGCTTCATTTTCTATAAATCTCCTAAAATATATCAATTAAACATAGCTTCTATTACATTTCTTAATCTTTACTAGCTAATACAGCCTGAGAAGTAGTCATATTGTTGTAGATTATTTAAGACATTTAATGTATTGCAGTGACCTCCAGTATGTTCTTTTTAATAGATAAAACTGGGGAAAAAATTGAAACTCAATTTCTGTCGAGTTAGATTTTTTAGCTGTTTCTATAGATTTAAGCATGCTGGTTTCAAAACTGTTTTTAGTTTTCTTCTATCACGTCACATTCGGTTTCTATGTGGGTGGGGCGCATGCTCTCTAGACCTGCCTGTTTAGTTACGTCTGTTGTACTGTGGTGAAAGGTTGTGTGTCAGTAAGCTGTATTTAGTATTTCGTTACGGAAGTGTATAGAACTACATAGTGCGTTTGAACTGAAACGCTTCCTTATGGCTACCTCTGCTCCTGCTCATCGAAAGTGCGAAAACAGCTCCGATTCGTTTTGTGGCAGTTTTACCATTCCCAGTTAAAGGAAAAACATAAGTAAATTTGTCAGATAAGCATATTTTGCCTATTTTAAAGTAAACCTTGGCTGAGGGTTTGTTGATGTGGACCAAGGGAACACATGCTAAGCTTCCATTTGGTTTACCTATGGTTTGGCAAGAGGCCAAAAATCATTCAAGTGATTGTTACTTTTGTATAGTGAAAACATCAGGATATAACAAGAAAATCGAATGTAAAATAAGAGTATCCTAGTTTAATGTCAGCTATACCCCCAGTATGGAATTCATTCCTAAAGCTAGGTTGCAACATAAGCATTAAATTGCATTTTTTACACAGCCACCTTGCTAATTTCCCGGACTATCTTGGTGCAGTGAGTGATAAGCAGAGTGAGCGTTTCCATCAAGATTTGAAGCAAGTTATCAAGGTATATGGGACATAAATATGATGGCTGACTATTGTTGGAGCATCAAACGTGAATGTACACAAACTAAACACTCCAGAAAAAGTTACAAATGCCATTTTTTATCTTAATTTTTAAGTACTGTTCATTAATTTAACAATTTTATATGTATGAACTTGATTTAACTTACATTAAATGCTTTGTAAACTGTATATTTAGTAAATTTTTACTTTATGTTCTTTTAAATGCATGATTTTATGATTTCTGAAGATATCCTGTAGTTTAAAAAGTTGACGTGAAAGACAAAATCTGAGGTTATTCTCAGATTCAGACGCTTAGAATCAGTGAAAAACAGTGTGAGATCTAACTTTAAAAAAAATCTGTTCCCCATTGTAATGTGACTAGTTGTGCTAAATTCTAACTACATTCTACCAAAAAAATGCATGAAGTGTAAAGGAGAGGGCCAAATTAGCAGTAAAAACATTTTTAGAGAAATGATATACTTGCATTACCAGAAATACAATGTGTTTTATTTTTAATACATAGATCGTTAACAGAATATTCATTTTCACATGACATCCTGTTTGAAATTTATCAGAATAATGAATGAATTTATCAAAATATAGAGACGTATATTGATTAACTATAAGCTATTAATATATTAATCTGTACAATTAAATAAGATATATGAATATTTCTTTAAGTTTTATTTTTGTTAATTAATGAAAATTTAGATTTTCATAGAAGTAAATTGGCTCTTTTTAGTAGTCAATTAAAATATGTCTAGTTTTTGTTACAGTAATAAACATTTTGCCAGATCTGTCAATTTTGCATACCATTAAAATAAAATTGGATATAATTTCTTCAGTAGTCACTAATTCTGAAGAATAGTGAAATGTATTTTGATACTTCTAAAAGATACTTCCAGTGAAATGTATTTTTCAATATATTTTTCAGCCAGACCACTACGAGCCAAAATCTGCTGGGGTAAACTTGGATGTCAAGCCTGAGAGCCCAGAGTTAGACCCTGAAGTTGGGGCAGTGATTGTTGGCTATGATTTTTACTTCAGTCTGCCTAAGCTCATGAAGGCTTGCTCTTATCTGAATAATCCTGACTGCATATTCATTGCTACTAACACTGATGAACGCTTTCCAATCACAAATCATATCACTATTCCAGGTGAATACCTCTTCTCTATTCATTTATTATTTGATTTTTTATATTTTCTTATAATAATGTAACATAATATGTTGGAGTGAAGCATCATAATAGATTCTAGTGGGTCGTGGTGATTAGAGGTATGGAACAGGGCTTGGCTTTATTGGAATAATAATTAAAACTTAATCAAAATGCAAAGACTACCATTTCGATAGGAATATGCATCAGTCTAGACATTCACAATACATTGAAAATTCACATAACATAATTAAAACAGGTATACAAAGGAACAATTAGATGTACAAGCTAATAATTTCTATATCATTAAAATATTCTAGTATCATTTTAAATTTAACTGTGAGAAGATTTTTTTATTATTATTAACTTCTTTGTTGCTAAATTGTGTGATTTCTTTTTCCTGAAAATTTTAGTGGAAGTTCGTTGTAGAGTCTAATTCCACAGAATTCTACACTTTTTCAACAGAATTCAGTCCCATTTTATTTATCAGTAGATACTTTTTTTTTCTTTTTTTTTTAAATTATTAATTAACATCCCTATATTTCAGATATAGTGTTTTTGAATGAACATATTTCAATAATATCTAAACATATAAAGCTATAAATGTTAAAATAGTTTTTACAATTAATATTAATATTTAAAAGGGATATTATTCTGTTTTTTTTTCTTTCTAAAAGACTGAATTACCCCAGACAACTGAGTTGAGAAGATTCCATAATAATCTTTAATTAAATTATCTTTACTCAGTTTGTATTTACATCAGGAAGTCAAAATAAGGTAATTTTAAAAAGTGACAAAATTAAACAAAGTAAATTTTAAATAAATTCAATAGGCTGATTTTTTTTATTATTTGATTCTAAATTGCTATTCGTAATCCAAAATTTTAATTTTTTTATGCACTTATTTGCTTTTAAAATAATTTCATTTACATATTGTGTTGTTTAAAATATTATAATATAAATGAATTCCAAAATATTGTGGAATCTATCATGAAATGTGACTCTTTTTTTATATTTTATATCATGATTATTGAAAAGACAATTCAATATATTATAATATTTTTGAATTGTAGTTATTCTTGGGTTGAAAGCAGGGAGGAAGCCTTTTGGATTTTTGGTTTGAGTGCAATAAATGAATAATAATTCACAGCGGTGTATTTAAGAATAATAAACAAATGCTTTTTACAAAAGATCCCTAGGCTACAATGCCTGATTCGTTAAGGAGTATAGTGAGATATAGAAGAGGGTGAAGGGTACTGATATAGTAACTGAGTTTTCCAGGAAGGTGAGATTGTATTAATGAATATCCAGTCTTTTTAAAGGGAGCTATAAAATGGATATTAAGGTATATACGAATATGTTTAGTGAGGTTAGGTATGTAGAGGCGGGGCTGGGTATTTTTCTTAGGGTTTGGATTTATTGAAAAGAAATTGTTTATTTTTGAATTAATTTATATTATAATTATATGGAAGAATTGGATTTATTAAATATGGGAGAGTTTAACACACTGCCCTAGACTACTACACCTTTATTTAAAGCCTTCTGCAGTCGCATGTCGATGAACCCTGTAAANATTTTGTAATTTATATTTTTTTTTTCTTATTTGAAGTAAATTTTTAAAATTTACTATAAAATGTATTTTTATATTTTTAGTTTCTCCAATGTACGATCAGTGAAGATCTGTTAATTTTTTCTAGAGTCACATTAAGGTACCAATATGAATAGCATGAGTTCCCTAAAGGAAATCTGCTGAAAGAAAACTTTTGTAAAGTAGAATTTAAGAACTTATTTCATTTCAATCATGTCAAAGTATACAGATATTATCTATTATTATTTATCTTGATTTTTTCCTGAACCTCCCTCATGGCTGAACAGCCAATAACAATTTTTTTTTTTTCGTCTTCTAGAATGTTATCTAAAACATAAAATAATTTTGTGTGTAGGAGTATTTAACATATAAATAAATTAATGTATTTATTAATTTAAATTAACTCCATTTTTAAAAATTTACTTGGAAGGAAAATTTACTGAGTATCAAACATTAAGGGTGTCTGAATGGGAATTTTATTGAATTTTTTTCCCAATGTAGTCAAACACAAAACACTTGGTCCTCTGTACAAGAAAGACAAGAAATTGAACATTTATAATTGAAATTAAAATTTCATGTAAACCACCCTCTTAATAATTTATTAACCTTCCCAGGTTTCAGAACCTACTAGTACAACAATTTATCGACTAAAATAATGAAGAATATTTTATTTTATGTTATAATTTCAGTGGCCCCAGTTTCAAGGCTTCATTTATTTGCTTTATACAGTTTTCCCCTTCAGTTTGAGCTGCTTTATTGTTGCGCTTCTTTGCACTATTTTGAGCGGATTCACACCAGTGCCGTGCCTCTTGTAGCATGCCTTTACTTAAGTATATGAGGCCAAGTTTGGTATAGTAGAGGGGAAGATCAGGACTATCATCTATCCGGCCAAGAATAATAGCATTCAAGATATGAGTAAGAGCTCCATCATGCTCCCCAATAGACATCATAGAGTCACTCAAGTTGTACAAAATTACCATAATCTGCAAAATAAATAAATACGTAAATAAGTAATAAAATTCTCAAATAATTTTATGTTTGCTGCTATAAAATGAATGTTTGATGTTAAGGATCAGTGAATTACCAAAAATGTCCATTTTGTCCAAAAGTACTTTGGGTGATACTGATTTATTGTGTTTGATTTTTTGGGGTTAACTTTGATAAATGAAAATGTCTCAATTGAATTTCAAAAATATACAATTTAAAATAATATATCCAAATTAAACATTTTTCAGTTTAGTATTCCTCTAAACTTTTTACCCTTTCTCCCCTTACATTACATCATTATCCAACTTATTCAATGGTTTTAAATATAAAAAATGAAATTCATTTTAGTTTATTTATTTTTAAAATGGTAGTATTAGCATATTGATAAAATAGTGATATAGAGCACATGTAGTTTTAGCTGTATGAGATTTATAATAAATTGGAGGTATTTGTCTAAAGTAGAGACACTGTAACAATGTGAATGGCGAGGCTAGAGAATCAATGAAATGAACACATCCTCATTTGTCCATTTTGTCTGTTGCACCATAAAGAATAAAATAGGTTATATTACAATGAAATATATGTAATTGGCAAAAGTTACTCCCTCAAAGCCGGAGCCTGGTTTGATATATTCAAATTTTTATTCAGCTAAACCATTTCATATATATCTATAATGCTCAATCATGTCATTATAAGGGTTTTTTTTTTTTTTTTAAATGCTACAATAATTAATAATTAAAAATAAATTGTTTATAATTGATTTGATTTATGTATGTGTATGTATAAAACAATTTAGTAGTTGACGAATTCAACATTTTGAAATCAGTTTGCTCTATTTCATTGGCTTAACCAAAATTTTGAATGCTCTTTGATTTTTTTTTTTTTGCTTATATTTTAATTATTTACTTGTAAAATATTTCAAATTTGTTAATTACTTTTAATTAATTTTTTTAAGCATGTGTTAGTTGCCA
>KZ808053.1:246321-259844 GCA_000696205.2 Oncopeltus fasciatus | reverse complement strand
TGGTAAATGCACCGGCCCGGATAGCAGGGGATCCAGGTTCGAGTCCTGGCTGGGACAGTTAGATTTTTTATTCTGTTCCCTTGCACTAAAAATTATATTAATAAGAATTAGTTGTCTTAAGTTTTGCTCAAAAATACTGATGAAAAAGTCAGATTTTTTTTTATTGAAAAAATTATATTGTTCGTTATTTTAATAATGAAACAGCAAAATAAGTTTACAATTTTTTAAACATCCTTTTTTTTTTTTTTGTTTCTCTTCAGGAGCAGGCGCATTTGTTGCAGCTGTAGAGAAGTCCTCAGAAAGGACACCACTAATTATGGGAAAGCCTTCTCCTTTAGCTATTGACTCTGTCCTCATTCCAAGTGGTGTCAACCCTGAGAGATGTCTCATGATTGGAGACAGGTGACAATACATTTTGTTTTAAAGTAATTAAAAATAAAAGTTTGATTCTATGTAGATAATATTATCCTGCAGTAATGAGCATCCTTCTAGATCAAACGTTACTGTTTATTTAATTTAAATCAGTTTTCATGCAGTCATGTTCAAAATTTATTTCCTAGACATTAGTAGTTCCTTGCCATTTAGAACTATAAAATTTTATAGTTTTTTTTATTAATGTCTTAGCAGCAAGATTTTAAAAATTGAAATTTTAATTTGTTCCCCTATTTCTTTAACCTATTTTTTTTTATAGCCCAGGACACTATGAATATATAGAAATATTTGAGAGATTTTGAATAAACAACAGTACAATTCCATAGCAGTGCTATAACGTAAAACGTACTGGAATTATTAGTAATTTAAAATTCCAGCTTGTATTGGCCAAAATTGTGACAGGGAATACTGTTACTTTACAATGAATAAAGTTTAACCAAAAATTTACATGTTGAAAGACTAGATAATTGCTGGAACTCTCTGTTTCGGTATTAAATAGAAAAGTGTCGGCATGAGTTCCAAAATAAATTGATTTATTAGTTTGATTGTACTTGTGAAAATTTTATTTGTATGAAAATGTTCCGAAGGTTTGGAAAATACTTGAAAAAAAAACTGATAAATTGCTGGGAATATATATATGTTGAATTTTTCATGTTTTATTATAAACAAATAATAATACTCACTAAGCAGGTTCAAAAGTTATAGTGGATTGATAATCAACGAATAACAAAATAACTCTAATGTTAAAAATAGTATTAAGTAGTCTTGCTCGTACACCCATTTACACAGGACTGTGTTAGCAATCTTTTAAAGTTCTAAATTGATCAGGTTCCTATCATCATGTGATAATTGATGCCAGCTATGCTGGCATTAGTGGTTGTGTGTGTATTTGAGTTTTCCCATCATTCTCTTTATTCCTAGTACTTCTCAAGATCTTTTGTTTTCATGAATATTTTGAAATTCTTTAACTTAAATAGTCCTATAATTTTTATTTGTTCCAGTGACTTAGTTACATTATAAGTTTTATTCCATGATATCATGCATGTTATATTAAAACATTAATAATCTAAATAATGAGGGAGAAAAAATGATGAGCTCAATTACGAAATATTTGATTACTTATTACTATATTATTATTACCCTCATCGATAAATTCAAGTTTTATTTTTTCTATGCCTTCCTGGAATGACATCCTAAAAACATCTGAAAATTTAGCTATTTTAAATAGCTTGTTGTTCACATGACAAGTTTTTTGAAATTTTTCAATATTTTCTATAATTCTACTTAATAGACACCAATAATGATAGCCATTAAAATAATATATACTTATATATATGGGAGTGTGGGCACGTGTGTTTCTATCTGCCTGTGTCTCTGTCCCTGTCTTTTGGTCTCTTTTATTCTATAAAAGTCTTGGAAAATTTAAATACAAATATTCATTAACTACAAAACTGTAGAATTCACTAAGTTTTCGGGAAAGAACCAGTTCCACAACAGTCATATAGGCCCTAGGGGGAAATACATAGTTAGAATGTATTTACTCTCGACCCATGACATGCTAAAGAAGGTCAGCACACCAGAGCGGCCCCCTGATTTTTTTCCTATTCAATGAAGAATGGTGCCCAATTAGGGTAGGTATTCCCTATAAGCACACCAGGAATCATCTGGGTCATTAAAAGCAGAAGTACAGATAGAAGAATGCTTTATGTGCACTGTGAGCATTGAACCTTGGATCTTTAGCTCAGGAATCCAGTGCCTTAACCTCCAGACCTCCACGCTTGTGATGAACTTATATATTTTCTTTAGTAAAAGTAAATTATTTCATTTTTTAATAATGGCTACTTTTTTAATTTTCAACATACGTATTTAAATTTTAAAGTAGCATCTGATAAATTCAATGTGTCAAAAAAATGTTCCCCATCATAATAACACTCACTCAGTATCATTGTAATGATTTTATTGATCTATCTTTCTTGTCATGACCCTTTTTTTTTTTTTTTTTTTTTTTTTTTTTCACTTACTGTATTACAAAAATTGCTTAGGAGAGGATGTGGCTTAAAAATTTGTGTCCTGATTTTGTAATTTTTATTTACATGGAGAAAATAGAAGGATAAGTCTTCATTGATATAAACGACATTGTTTCAGATGTAACACGGACATCCACTTTGGAAACCAGCGTGGGATGACCACTCTCCTGGTGGAGACAGGTGTCCATAGACTTAGCAATTTGCAACAGTTCACCCAGGCTAAACTAACTCACCTCATTCCCTCATATTACTCTTCATCCATTGCTGACCTTCTTAAAATAATGAAACTGTGATTATAGAATATTTAATCTTAAATATCTAGTTTTTAAAGTATTTTAATACTTTTTTTTTTATCTTAGGATAAATAGTGAGAGAATCTTTTATGTTCCTTTGAGGGATAATTTTGTTTTTAATATTTATTTAAATTGAAATAAACCAAGGCTTGATGTGATAATTTTTGTTTGTTTAAGTACTGCTTTTAAAATTATTTATTTACATTTATTTTTCCTACCATCTTTTCCTTAATAAATTGCCAGTGGTTTTTTTTTAGTAGCCTTTACTTGACTCTGATTTAGTTGTTTTCTCTTTTTTTTCCCCCCTCTTCATGTGAGTTTTAGCTCTTCATAATTCAGTTAAAAGGCAAGCTCAATGCTCACAACAATAGAATCAGCATATTGTTCTCAAAGTAAACCAGAATAAAACCCAGTACATGGTATCAGAGCAGCTGAGGTGGTTTGTTGAGTGGAATTGACTCAACAAACCATCTCATCAAAACTCCTACTGCTTCAAAGAGTTCACCAACTTCACTTACATGGCATCATACTCAGATCATTTTGACAATTACATTGGTTCAGAAATAAAAGGAATATAATGGCTATTAATTACTGCTACTTTTGGGCTGAGAAAGCATTCAACTGGCAAGGTTGTGATGAGGAAGACAAAATTCTGCTATTTATAAAAAACCCTCATTTGGCCAATCCTCACTTAGAAGGCTCTAGAGATCAGTTTTATGAACAACAAAATATATTAATGCCACATAATTGGAGTAGATCCTCCACCAAGTATCTATTATCGCAGTCACTAAAGAAGGATAATAGAAGGATTAGCATGGGTGTGACCAGCCAAAAAATAAACCACCTGTAAGGTATGCCTTTTAACCTCGTTAAATCCAACTGGGCTGGGCATATGGCCAGAATTAGCCAGTCATAGATTCTAAGGAGATCACTGACAGGGAGCATCCACGGAGAGAGGAGAGTTGGTCCCTCAAAGCTTTTGTGGATAGGCACACAGCCTGGAGGCAAAAAAAAACTAAGGAGTCTACAATTGAATGATGTCAGCATTTGATAGAGATGTCTGCTGGTTGGTAGAGGAAGCTTGGGCACTATATCATTGTGCTCTAGGACCACAATATGTTCAATTACTAATTGATAAAGAAATATTTTAGTCTATACGAACAAAGTGAAGGTAGTTTTTATGATTTTGACGAATAGCAGTTGTGAAATTTCTTATAGATTTTAACTATTATGTATACTTCTTATTTCAAAATTGCCTCTCTTATGATATCCTCATAAGGATATGCCTTTTAATTTGATATCCTACTCAAGATGATCTATTAATAGACCAATAGAGTAATTTTTTTTTTAATTTTACCTCCATTTGGAGTACATGGGATGTATAATAATAGTCTAATATTTTCATCTTGCTTGTTCTGTTAGTATTATCTTAGTTCATTTAAAGCTTTAGATTAACTTTTTTTTTTCTTTTTTTTTTAGGGTATGTCGACCTTTTGGTCATTAATGCCATAGTGTCAGTGATTATAACATTTAAAAAAAAAACTTATTGATCGATTCTCTTTTCATTCAAAGGCCTATTTTGTACGTTGAGCATTTTTAAATGCCTTGCTTTAGAGAAATGGTTTTTTGATAGAAGTATTGAGAAAGAACTTCAATGTAAGTTGCAGTGATTCTGCATAGAAAATAGTAGAATTTTAGAAATATAGTTGGAAATCTCTATTAAGACACGATTAACTTTAGTCTGAATTTTTATAATGTGAATATATCTCATTTACTGTCCTAACTTTTCTCCTCTTTTATTTAAAAGTGAATATATATTTTTCAAGACAAATATATTAGTTAATTGCATTATCAAATGAAATTATTATGAAAAGTATCTTATTTAGTATATGTGCAAATCAAGCTATTCGAAAATTATTTACATGTAATATCTGTGAAACCGAATTAGTAGAAAGTATAAGTCAATTTTTCTTTACATATAAGTAAAAGATCATACATAATTTTTCTTTTAAAGTTATGCATGATTTTTGAAATTTAGATTACTTTACCAAGAGGAGTATTCTGCTTTCATTACCTCCCAAAGCTATTTTCAAGTGCTTAAAAATAATTTGTTAAAATATTTTTATATGCACTTATGTTTTGAATTGTTAAAACTCATTTGTACAAATATGATTTAAGTAGGTAATAACTGTATATGTATATGAAAGTAAGTTGCACATTAAAAAATCTTAGTTGTATAAGAATATGACTCAACTACCTAAATAGAAATATTCAATATTGAAAAAAAAATTTATTTTTTTTGCCTTATTCCTTTACATAAACAGAAAAAAAAAAGAAAAAATGTATACAGAAAGTGAAATACCAGTCTCTCTTTACTCCTTACTGATGAAGGATGAGAAGTCACTCCAAAAATTTTACTCATTGTAATTTTTTCCTTTTTGTATGTTCACTACACTCTTTCTCCCTCCTGTTCTTATTATATATGTATATATATAATCAAAAGTGCAATAACAATGTGAGCTAAGTTTANTAGTTGTGGGATTAGACATATATATATTATACACACACATACATATGGTACAATGGGATCATCACTTTCTCCATTAAGAGCCAAACTGTTTATTATAAAGGAAATTATTTTCAAACAGGTTTATTTGTGAGATGTATATTTAAATAGGCTAGATATGGGGATGATATTTTAAGTATATGGGCAAAATCTCTAGAGGACCAATGGGAGTTAGAAGCAATGTAGTTCACTACAGAGATAGGAGAAAAATACATTAATTTCCTAGATCTTAGCATATCAACTAAGCAAAATGAAACAGTGTTTAACATATACAAGAAATGCACAACAACTGATTTGCTAATACCAACTTATAAGGACATCTACAGAATCAGAAAATTAGAATGTTGATCACCTACGTTGACTAGGTAATCACGACTTATTGGCTAGATCACGAGAAAGCTATAGAAATAAATCAGTTGGTAAGTCCACAGCAGCTGCTGGTGTCTCCTGTAGCAAGGGAAACTTCCTTTTTGCTATGGAAACTTCCTTTTTGCCAATGGTGATAAAGCTTGAGTGCGGCTTTTTTAGTTCTGTCTACTCAAGAGATGGCAAATACAAAAGAAGTAGGCCAACAATGTCCATGTGGATGTATGCAAATCTATTTGCTGTTGGAAATTAGCCAAGAGGTATATGTTGATGCACTTAGGCCTACTGGCATCCTATGCACGATTTTTTAAAATGTCTGCATTCGTTGAGAAGAATTGGGAAATCAGTTTCCTAGTTACTCTTATTCATGGGGAAATAGGTGAATGTATCAAAAGAAAATTTGATTCATTTCAGCAAAGTTGATTTACCTTCATCTCCAGATTAGAGTTAGCCATGATTTTCTTTACTGTAAAACAAGTTTTTTTGGTCCTTAGCCAGTTTTACAACTAAATTTTTTTCTAAGGATGTCTGTCACAGTGACTTCTTTACCTGTTTTATATTTTATATCAGTCAATAACTGGCTAATAAAATTCATCAATCTTAGTTACTGACTCCAGCTCGGCCACTATTTCATCCTCAACCCCCTACATCATAAACATACCAGCCCTTTCAGTTTTACTACTTCAAACATAGCCTTCTTGCATCCTTTCTTATCCTTATCTATCCTTTTTTTGGACCTGATGCTCTCTAACGTACTAATTGCAGTAATATGAAACATGAATGTACCCAATTCTTCGATTACAGAAACACTATTAACCAAAAAAAAATTACACATTACAGAATAATAATAATAATAATCACCTTGTTAAGGTACAGCCCAAGGAGGTACTGTGGTATTGGTTCATAACTCCCTCTCTCACTAAGCCATTTCCTATGATCCTATAGACGTGATTCAACTCCCATGGTCACTCACTTTATTCTTCCATCTGTTCCAGCAGCAACCTCACTACCCTACTCTCTAGTTCTCCTACCTACTGGCCAACTGATGAACTTTGAATGCCTGATTTAATAGATTTCTTCATTTACAAAAATCTAGGTCCAATCCATACCTTTGTTTTCTCATTTGATGAACTTCCATTAGACCATGGATAACCCTAAATCTTTTCCTTACACCTATTCCTAAGCCTCCCCATTAAACCCATAAATTGGAAGGATTTCCAATTCCACTTAGAATCCACTATATTCACCAAGAGCTGTACGCCTTGCTTCATGATTCATTAGTATATTCAGTATTCAAATAATATAAAAAGTGTTGAGTTTATTACCTCATTGATACAGATATTCAACATTTCTCATTCACAGACTCACAACTATGGCAAATGAGTTTCACTGTAGAATGTGTGAAAATGTAATTGTCTAATAAACAATAGTTATTGAACGATCAAATATATTGTGTTTAGGTTTGGTTTATAAGGGAAAAAAAATCAAAAAATATTTTGAAAACATTTTTTAATTCATAATTATTAACACTAACATTTTTCTTTTGATACAATTTTCACAAATTTACAAAATGAAATATTTTTTTTAATTATTAACATTATCAATAGTTTTATTAGACTGTTTTCTACTACATGACATACAACTTATTATTTCCAAAGAAAGAATACTTTAAAATAATTAAAATTACAATTTTTTGTAAAAATTTTGAACAAGCCTAAAGGAAATTAATTAGGTAATCTTATACATATTAATTGTTGGATGCAATAACTCAAATTGTGTTGAGTGTATAAAATAAATATACATAATGGAGATCTTGCTGATGAATTTGAATTTAATCATTTACATGAATGAATTTTTATTCATGGACAATTTCAGTGAAATCCTTTATTAAAAAAACTCTTAACATAATTATATTACCGTAGTGTACTATGTTTCATTGTTCTAAAATAAAAATGTTACCTATATAATTATTGGATAAAATTTTTTTCATTTTTTCTTTACAGGAAACTTACTTTTTCAATGATTTAACTTTGCCAATAGCTTGAAAAAATTTTTTCTAAATCCAATGACTGATATGCAATGAGTATTGCTATGATAAAAAAAGCATTTTTTAAATTATTACTACTATTGAATTTTGATTTTTAAATGGTTTCAGATTTTTAGTACAATTCATTATACTTTATTTTGTAATGATGTTCTAAATTTCATTGTAATTAATGAAATTCTGTTGGAGCTAGTACATTTCAATTGAAATATAGAAACTATATTAAATTTTGATTTTTTGGTCAGCCAGTGAAGAACATCAAAACTAGAAGCAAAGTTATAGAACACAAAATATCATATGTAAGTAGTATGAAATGAGGCCTTTAATGCCTACGTGTCTACCCACTCAGCCAGAGACAATCACTTTGGATTGTTGCTCAAAGAATCCTTAAGAGCCAAAAAGCTTTTACCCCCTTGCACCAAGGGGTTCCTGGGCCACTTTTGATAAAGACAAGGCTGAAATGTTTCCCCAGCACCTCAAGCAAAAATTTACTCCTTATTTAGATTTTTTAGATCTAATGCCATGGAGACTTAGGAGTCTCTGAACACGCCATTACCTATGCCCTTGCCACTCAAGGCAGTAACACCTTCCAAGGTTAAGTATATAATAACTCATCTGCCTAAGTGCAATTCACCTAGATATGATGTAATCACCAGTGAAATTATTGTTATCTTCCCAAGAAGGCAATTTTATTCCTGGCCTACATCTATAATTCCATATTCCGAACTATCCATTTCCCAATCCTCTGGAACTATTCTGACATAATACTATTTCCAAAACCTGGAAAACTACCACATAAGCCTCATCCTACCGTCCTATAAGTCTCCTTTGTATGATTTTTGGAAAAATTAAAACAAATAATGCTTTCCATTGAACTCTTCAATACGTCCAGTTGCTTTTTTGGATGTTTCTCAAGCATTAGATAGTGTTACTAATACCATACTTCTTATTAACACTTACTTAATCCAGTAAGACGAGTCTTAAATGTCAAATCATTTTTTTAAGGTTCACCAAGAATTAGATAGCTTCGATTTCTACCAAGTGGAAGGAGTTCCTCAAGGTATCGTGCTTGGGCCCATCCTATTCACCTTGTACACTGCTGGCATCCCTGACCATGTCACCCTAACCATGAGTTTTTTTGGACAAAAACTGTTTACCTTTCTATCTTGCTTTGTTTATTAATAATCAGTTGTACCCAAGAGAAGTATCCTACTATCTATTGCTTTCTTGGACTTCAATTACAAATAGTATGGGGATGTTACCAATCTCTCAATAAGCATAGTTGTGGGATTAGACCTCTTCTAGGCAGTAGCTCTTCACACTGTTAATTTATTAAAGTTTGTATTCTTTCCAATTTCTTATTAGCAACTAACACTTAATCTTTTTTTTTTATATAATCTTTCAAAACCAAAAATTTAGGGATTTCCTATAAAAGGGATATCACATATTAAGGTGTAGTTTAATAAAAATAGTTGGTTTAATTTTTTTTAATAATATTGTAAAATAGTGAGTGTAGGTTGTCTCATTAAATTATTTTGGAAAATCTAAAGAGGTGAAACAACTTATTCAGAAAAACTACTCTGGACTCTGATATAAATGTATGTTTATATTTACCAGTTTTGGTGAAATTACTATGAAATTAGTAAAATTAACTTATATTACCAAACAAATTAGTATTCCCTGACAAGTAATAGAGTCTGATGCATTTCGATATCAAGAAATTAAAATGCTCCCCATTTTATGATTATATTAGTAAATATAAATGTTTAAACATAAATAAAACATATTTATTTGATATATGTGGTTATAGTCGATTAACTTTTATATTCTGTCCAATTAAAAATTACACTTTAATTAATTTGTGAAGAGAAAATTACTTATTCCTTTGGAAATAATAATTACGCTTGAGTGTATAAATTCATACAACTCATGTTTTAAAGTTTATATTAGTTATATTTAGAATACATTACGTTGATTCTGTAAGATCACAGAAAGTATACAATCTACTTTTATTAAGTCCTCCTTATTTTAACATATTGTACATGTCTCTAACTTATAATAATTCCATAGGATTAAAAAAATCTTACCTGAACCTTTATGTGCTGTATACTCAGTTCATCCTCTTTATATAGGTACAAGATATAATAAGATAGCAAGTAAGATTTAGAATTGGTATTTACATAATTTATTTTTGAAAATATAATAGAAATTATTTTAAAATCAAAGCACTTTTTAAAATTGAAAAAGTTTTAAAGACTATTTCAATTCCGTCAAGAGCACATTTTAGAAATAGTACTCCATCCCATCAGTCGTGTTCTTCATACATAATAATACATAGTCCATTTGTCTTAGTGAGTTTTTAATTAATCCATACAAACAAGTGGACTTTACAAAATTTTCTAATAGATACAGCAACTATATATAAGAGTACGACAATATTTTATATACATTTTTAAATAATAAAAATATTGGGTAAACCACAATTTAAAAAAAAGAAGAACATTTCTTCCAAAAATATTTCAAATGAAAGATCTGCTTTTTGCATGTATGTGCAGTTTAGATTGCTTTAAACCTTAGTTACTTTATTGCCTTAGTTGCAATTATAATGATAATTTTCATAATAAAATTTAGGCATACCTGACAAAAAGGAACCAATCCAAAAAAATGTTTTTTTGTTTTTGATACAATTTGTCACTTAATCATTCATTATGTTCTAGATCATAAAAACAAGTCATCAATAATAAAATGACATTTTTTATCAAAAATAAATTTAATTAATTTTAATTCAGAATCTTACAAGTAACACAAAATTGTTTTTAATATATCATTAAATACAGAATTACATTAATAAATGTGAAAGTTTCTAATAGAAAAATATTTATATTCTATATTTNATTAAATATAAAGTAAAAAATTATTTTTGCTTAAATAATATCTATATTAAATGGTTAAAAATTTCACCTACATAGGAGAAAGCAAGTAATATAATTAAAAAATATAATTATGAAGAGAGGATTATCAGGAATTCGGTCATGGTAGTTGAAAAATTGAAAACTAATTTTTAGTTTTTAATTATTTTTACTACCAAGACCGAATTCCTGATAATCCCCTCATCATAAAAGTTGACAGTCAACAAATTTGCCTCCAAATATCATAATTATAAATAATAAAAAATTGTTAATTACCATTCCTTTATTTTTTATATATTTCATCTATTAAAATTCTGAAAACTGCCATATTATTATTGAATGATTTGCTGTTTATGTTATTCTTAGCATTGTAAGCCAAAAATATTTTGATAAAAAATAATGATATTTGCTTGCAAGAAAACCAAGAAGTAGGAAAATAATTACTTAAACTATAGATTCAAGGTCAATAATAATAACATTCCCCAATAATGAGGACAAGTTTTCTAATTGGTTCCTGAGATAAAATTAGATTGATTATATATATGTGTATGTCACTATATTTCTTCAGTTGTAATTTGATTAAACTTATTCAATCAGTTTGTCTTTTTTCATTATAGAGGATTTCTTCAGTACATCACCCAGTTGAATTACTTATTTGATTAAAGTTTATGAAACTTCAGACTAGAGGATTTTGAATGAAAATGTATTTTTTACTTCACTACCAATGAGACTATCATGATATATTTTTTTATTTGGGTAATTTTACCTTAGCATTTTATGACAAAACGGATTTTTTATTGTCTCTCTTTTCTTGTTACTAATTGACTTTCTTTTTTAACTATTTGGACTAGATTTATAAGGAGATTATTGATTTCTGACTATGTGGTGCTCAATCTTGAACCTATATCGAGAAAATTCTTTTTAAAAAAATTTTAATTTGGGTATTCATTGAAATAACGAATCAAATGACACATAAAACTAAAATGGTCAAATTTAGTGCTGTATGAAGGTGCAAGGAGGAGCTGAGAAAACATTGTGCAGGTTATTAAAATTATTAGATTGGAAGATAAGTTTAAAATGGCTTAAAAAGATGAGAGCAAAGAAATAGTTTGTAAAAAATCAACAGAGAATTAGCCAAAGGAAGGCCAGTCAATGTTAAAGATAAAATCAAGTGTATCATAGTCTGTTGATATGATGCAACAGATGCAGAAAACAGGTGCAGGCCACTATATTATTTCTACTCCATAGCATTCTTGTTAATAAATGAGAGCATTTTTCTTTAGTTTTTAATATATACTTGTTTATATTTAACAGTTTCATCTCTCCAGTCAGATCCACATCTAAGTGAATTGCTCTAGTTATTATAATCAAATTTGGCATACATATGCTTTATGAATATATCAGTCATATGAGAGAAACTGCATATTTGAATTACTTAATTTGGGGGTAGAAGTCAGAAAAATCCCTGTGAAATAATAAATAGTTTTACGGTTTAGAAAGTTACATAAATGGTTCTTTAAAATTTTCTATATCGGATTTTTAAAAATTGAAGTTCAAAAACTAGAAAGTTTGTTGTTTTCATTTTCTACCTCAAGTACTATTTAAAATAGAAATTT
The DNA here is from genome assembly GCA_000696205.2 of Oncopeltus fasciatus. NCBI lineage: Eukaryota > Metazoa > Arthropoda > Insecta > Hemiptera > Lygaeidae > Oncopeltus > Oncopeltus fasciatus. Next base: position 247,591 of record KZ808053.1, on the reverse strand, counting down.
TGAAAACAATCTGATAATGCAATACCTTTGTTTTATTATGAAAAGTAGCTTTCAGTTATCACAATTACTTGATTTGCTAATCTTTTTTTTTTTTTCAATAATAGTTTTGTGCATTAGTCCCTTTTTGGATAAGCCTGCTGGGATTGAGCCATCTTTTTCCTGAGTAAAATAATGGGAACTACACAATGGTTCTGCAGAAAAAAAATTTTTTTTTTTCCATATCTACTTTTTGTGTTTTATCACAAATTTAGTTTTAGGCATATTTTTTTTTCAACATGCTCAAAATAGTTTCAATTACAATTTAAATAAATTTAAAGTCAGTTAGACTAACATTCTGAGCTGAGTTCCTGCTTTATTTCAAATGGTAGAAACATTTGAGTAACTTGGGGGGGATAGAAAAGCCAATCGATCGGGGCTGGGGATCAGAGTGTGGTCTGGACCCCGACCGTAATCCTGGCTCACTTGGACCGCGGTGGAGGAGGTGGCGGAGGGCACTTTCCCAGACTGGAGGTGGAGACTGCTCGTTCAAGTATCTCACCCCAGTATTTTTCCTCTAGGTCCCTAGTCAGAGGAGCTGGTGCAGTACAGCACCCAGATGGACTCTTCTTACCACGACACAGAACCTGCAAATATAACAATATTTTTAAACTGTTCTTTTAAATATATAAAAACATTAAAATTTAATCATATTTGGTAATTAATGTTATTTAAGAATAATAACTATGTTATTTTGCTTTGAGGTGTGATATTTATATAAATGCAGTTTTATTAATGAAATAGTGTCTAAAGTTTCCATTGAAAGCACACTTTTCCAACAGACTCAAAAAGGATCATAAATATACTTCGTTTTAGTAATCTGTAATAATATGTGATATATGATCAATGAAAATTACTATCCCTGCATCTCATCTACAAAAAAAAAAAAAAAAAAAAAAAAAAAAAGGATATACCCTGTTAGTGAATTATTCAAAATATGAATTTATTAATCTTTTATCAAGAAGAAATGGAGTGTGCTAGGATAGTTTTGTATAATTCTTAACAAAAAATAAATTAACTTGACTACATAATTAAAAGTGATGTATCTCTTTCATCTGTAAACAATCTGAGTTATATTATTTATTTGGTATAATGTGTACTATCTAACATATTAATTTTATTACACTTGGAAAAATTAGATTTTATGGGGATGTTTATAAATGTTCAAAATTAAAAAAAAAAAAAAAAAATCTAAAGCAATTTTTTTTGGTTTTTTTTTTTAAATTAAACCCTC
>KZ808053.1:181189-207914 GCA_000696205.2 Oncopeltus fasciatus | reverse complement strand
TTTTTTTACAACATCTACAGAAAGTCTTCAAATATTGCGTCCAGACCTACCTGAAGAGCCTAATTTCCACAAGGGGAACAAATGGGGTAAAAAGCATTATTTTTATGTAGTTTTTAAAATTGCTCTTTTTCCTTAAGGTAAGATACATTACAAGATAATAATACCAAAATGAGGAAATATTTACTTAATTTACATGAGTATGGTAAATTAAGTTTTATTTTGTTTTATCTTTTTTTAACTTCCTTAACAATGAGACTTAAGGTTTCCTTTTTCTCTTCTTCCAGAAATTCCAGGTAAATACCAAGGGGAATTCCAGCAGTGCTCTCTTTATTCCTTTTCGCTGGAGCATGACTTATTTCACTCGCTATTCGGATGTTTTCCACATTTGTAAGAAGCAGTTTTTATGAGTTGTCAGGCTGTAACAATGAAAATTCAGACCTCTGAAGCCATATTCTCGTAACACAAGACCCCGATCCTCAGTGGGATTTTATTATACCTAATTCTGACAAGTGTTTTAGTTTATAAGTGAATGTTTACATTTTTAATAATGTTTTTAATAATAATAATTCTTATTGAAATACAATTCCAGAGTTATGATATCCGCGAATTAATTCAGTGGTTTAAAATGAAAAATTCCAGCGTATGGCCGAACAAACAAAACAAAATTAGAAAATCTACATAAATAAACCTAGTTAAAAAAATAATTATTTAATACTTTACAAAATTGTTGAAGACTTAAAAGTAGTGGTTAGCAAACTTAAAATTTCTGCAGAGATTTTACGTAAGCTTTTAAATATTTTTTTTGTAAACCAAAGAAATAACTCATTTAAACTGCAAGAAATTTGACATTATTAATATTCAATGAATAATGTAATAAATTGCTCTTGACCTGTCATAGGGGCATTAAGAATACTGTGAGTGATTATAAAATTGTGTATTTTTATTATTTTTTATTTAGTGTAATAGGCGTTTTAGCGCATTTATGACACATGTGTTATTGATGTTGTTATCTGAGAGAAACTTTGAAAANTATATAATATTATATTTAACTAATAGCATGTATTATAATAATGAATAACATGTATGTATTATTCCATAGCTTTTTAAATGTAGGATAATAAGAGATTTTTGATATTTTTCAAAAGTCACCAACGTCTTGATTGATTTACTTATGGGAAATGAAGAAATAGGTAAGTCCATCCCACCAGAAGTAAGCGAATTACTCGGAATTGGAGTGAGTAAACTATACTTTAGTGATTTTTTTTACTTTTATGAGTGTTAGCCTCCCTTTCAACCATTCGAGGTCATGGAGGGAAGGACTATTCCTCCATGTCCTCAAACTCTCCAGGTTGCCAACTCATTTTAAACATTTATGGCAATTATAAATAAGAGCTTACCCAGGCCGGGATTGGAACAATTGATTTGATTTTGAAATAAATTAAACCATCGATTTGAAGTAGGGGTTTAAAACAAACAAAAAAAAAATGTGAGCTAAGTTTGGTCAAGAATTCGGTCTCGGGATGTGAATAGATAAAAATTAATTTGTAAACAAGTTATTATAATTGCTAAGGTTTTAGCCTTAATTTAAGGCCTTCTCCTGGGCAATGGGGTCGATGGAGGGAAGGAATCTCTTACTTTAAGGGTAACTAAATCATTAATAATATAGGACGATATCTTGGCAAAAATAAAAATTTGTTCACGTAGGCTTCCACGGTCCTCAGACATATTTACCAATGTTTATTCCGGGTTCAACCTTGTTTTTGAGTTTTTAGATGCCCCTAAAAACTCCAAGACACGGTTGAAGCCGGAAAATGAATTGGTAAAAATGTTTTTGTTTATATTTTTTTTAAATTTAAATACCAAGACCGAATTCCCGGCCAAGCTATCCTCGTAAAGCGGCTGGGTCATAACATTTTTCCAATTTTTTTTTTCAAATGTTAATAATGTTTTTAAGTTCATTCTTTACTTATTTAGTTTAAGGACATGTGACACGTAAATAATTACAAAAAAAAAAAGAATGTGTGACATCCGACTGTGGGAATCAAACAGCTGTAAGGTGCGGGTAACAAACCCGGTAAGTGTGATACACTTGTAGGATTAATCGTGTGGGGGCGGTTGTGTTACCGGGGTAGGTCGGGGGTTGGGGGTTGGTGGTGAGAGGAGTACTGGTGCGGTAGGTTTATGAAGAAATCCATCAGAGCTAACGGTCTGACACTACATCACAACCCTCGTTTTCGTGCTGACCCACATCCACCTGAGACTGGACCGCTCCAGCCGTCCAGCTGGGTGACCTGGAGGCGGGGGGTGGGGGATGTGAGACATTTCCTGAGGAATGGGACGGACGTTTCCGCTGGAGGAAAAAATAAAGGTCAAAGGATATCTAGATAAGTTGTCAAGAGAATATTTACAATTTTGGAAGCTTCTATAAATATCAAAGTGGTAACTTTTCGGTAAAGAGCAAACTCTGTAACAGAATATCCTTAGTTATAATTTTTTTTTTTTAATTTGGTCAAGATGAGTGTGTTTGCGTAAAAAATTATAATCCAACAGCTTAATGTATCGGAACTGAACTTTGAAAGATTAGTGGGTAGCATCTCTTAATTTTAGTTCTTGAACATTTGAACCTTCCAAAGTAAATTATATAGCACTATAGTTACAAAAGACAATATCTGCTATGAAAAAGCCGAAAAAGTATTTTGCTTACAGACTATGGAGGCCTGAAATGACTTTCCCGTATAATAATTATTTCTTGAAGCTTTTCAAAAATTACATTTAAAGAATTTGGTAAAAATAAATATTAACAAATTAAAATTAATTTTTACATAATTTTTAAGATGTGGAATTAAAGTCAAATAATAATTTTTTTCCGTTTATTTTATGCTAAAATTTATGTCATACAGGACCTGTGTAAACAAAATATCTATTGCAATAAGAGTTTTTCGTAAAATTTTGATATATGTATATGTATAATTATATTTTATACTTTTGATGTGAAATTAAATTTTACACCAATCTCTGTTCAATAGACATTTTTTTAGACACTAATCACTATTGTATTAGGTTGATAAATTTTGTTTTATCAAAATACAAGTTACTCTTCCAAGCCCAAAAAAATTCAACTAAATATAAATTAAGTCAACCTTTGAGCCTATGAACCAAATTCGTTTCCTAAATTTATATTTATCATTCTATAGTTATTTTTCAATATATAGGATTCACCTGCTACTCGCATTTGCATTATTATTTTTTATTACTATTCCTTTATTAAAAGTTTACAAAATATTAACGCAAAACCACTTAATTTTATACATATTACGTTCAATTTATCTTTCCTTAACAATAATAATAACAAATATTTTAACATTTCAAATTTTATCTTCCTCTTTACTGATTTAGCCATTAACGAACTCCTTCAACGACTTTAGTATAAAATTTGGTCTTTGCATTTTAAAAATTTTGGACGCCAGAGAGCGTATATACTTATATATTTAGCTNTATATATATATATGATTCGTGGGTCATCGGTTGGTTATGCAAATAAGAAGAGAAAGTGAATGGGCTAAATTAATGAAAAGAACATGTGAACTTCCACATACAGCCATTTATGATTGTGTTATGAGCTACGGATTAATACTAATTAAGATCAAAGATATATTTAGGTTAATTTATTATAACAAATAAAAATATCTACTAATTAAAGATAACTTTCGAACCTACTGTCCTTACTAATTAATAAATAAATAATAAATATAAATTAGTTACAGCCAATTAACTTATATATTAAATAATAAACGAGCTTGTTTGTTAAGAGGCTCCAGAACATTTTGTTAAATTGTCTTTACTTACTAATGTCTGTCACTTAACATTTTTCTTTCCGTTAAGGCCACGACCAACCTGACACTCATAGACGCGCGATATGACACAGGATCTGGCAAACACTCGAGAGCCGCAGGCATATTGCCTTTATAATAATTGGGAGGGCCTAGGCAGGCCTAGTTGAATCTCATAGCTGTTTCTGGGTAAACTTCTTCTGAAGTAAGGAAGCAGGTGGCTACCTTCAATTGTCTCCTTCCCGCACAGGTCTGGTATTCTCGTTACGTGCTTCCCCAGTCCTTAACAGCTGTTTCGTATTTCGTACGTTTAAACGAATTAAAAAGAATATGTATACATTTTTTTTGTGGTATTTAATCCCACGTAAATTTTAACAATTTTTAGTGCAAGGGAACAGAATAAATTTTTATTTATTTAAATAAATGGCTGGGACAGTTAGATTTTTATTCTGTTCCCTTACACTAAAATTTTTAAAAAATAATATTCTGAACAATGAAAAAAAGGAGATTTTTAGTTGTTGTTGTTTTTATAACAATAACGACAAAAAAAGTGATCTATTAAGGAAAAAATATTTGACATTATTAAAATAAAAAATGAAAGGTTTATGATTATATTTGTTTAATAAATAACCAAAACATTCCAAACTGAAACAAACCTTGAAGTCATGTCAGTATGTAATTTTAAAAAATCTAATTAAAAATGATCTGTACGAGGTAATAGAATTTTACAAAATTATATTTTGAAAATGACACATAGCTCTCATCTGTTAACAATATCAGTTATATGTTAGTGCGTGTGTGATTGTGTGTCTGTTAACGCTCTACTGCCTATAGTATTGTTTTTCCTCATGAAATTGGGCATATATCTGTTAAACAAAAAACGAAGAGTTAAGTTGGTTTCTTAAGTTAAATCAGATCAATAGGAGTGGGGGATAACTCCATATTTAATTATTAATAATGTAACTCAACAAGGGTTTGCTTATTGACAAAAGACATGTTAGATATTATCAATATAAATTAAGCGAATAGGAGTGGGGGTTTGCCTGATCAGTAAATTTTAATTTTACGGCCTAAATGTTCCAAGCAGTTGTTAAGTGTAATTTGGCTCATAATTTTTAAATTTAAAATAAAAATTTTGGCTGTTCACATTGGTGGCGTTCTTCTCACAAAATTTTTACTCCCGACTCCGTGAGATGAACACAATTTTTCATCCCTTTAGTCTCCGGAGATATTTTAATATCCTACAATATAAAAGTAAAATTTTGTAACTGGAGTGAATTTATCATGAAAGATACAAATGGTTGATCTTCTCATCTTGTAACGAATTTTCTAAAGAAATATTTCCGACACACAAATTTAACACCCTATTATGCAAAATAAAATTACATAATACTAAAACCGGAACACACTTTTATGCACCATTCGCTTTGCCATGTTTATCACGCCATTGTAGCTTTAAAAACCAAACTTCTTGTAGATTCCTATTAAAATTTATTATTACTAAAACTTCTATACATATTGTTTACTTTTTTACTAATATGCCTAATTACTCAACTACAAAAATTGACAACAATCATATTTTCTTCAGAGTACAATAGTCTTTGACACATTATATTACGGAAATAATCGACAGCCATCATTTCCATGGGACACACACAATTTCAGAACGTACTCTGTTGCTTTTTTTAAATTATTTTCATTTCTGATTAAAGAAAACTGTTAAAACGCAATTTCAAGTCAGGCCGGCTAATGTTTTATTTTCAAGAAGACCTTACATAATTTATGTAATCTCATTATCCAGTGAAATGTTTGAGTAGAAGATTGTTCATTTCTGATTAATTTGCAGGGCAAGATTACGGGAGACCTAGAGGATCTGGAGCCTGCTCACGAGGACCTCTCTCTTCAACACCAATAATTGTATCAGGAAAGAGGAGGAGACACAAAGGTTCTAGCGGCACAGAATTAATTCTACCAGAAAGCAGAGTTAAACTTTAATCTCCTTTATTCCTGCTCCTTCCTTTAGGAATTATCCTGCTCCTTCGGTTGTAAAGTCAGGGTTGTGTCTGAGGGATCCAAGGGGCTTCCTCCCTCTTACTACACTCACACATACACTTCATCTTGAGTTATCATGTTTATCTTCTTCACAAATAGAGAAGGCACACATATCTAGCGTTTACAGAGCCCTGCCTTCTGCTCAGCCTTCTTGATAATACATGTAGATTGAGGCATGTTCATTTTGTATAAACAGCTTTAGTAAAGAACCGACTCATTCCTAACATTTATAAAGATGAAAGTAGATAATTGGACTATATTTCAGGTGCAAAAATCTCAAATCAGACTATTGATAAACATAATTATTCAAATTATTCAAATCTTATTCTTATTTCGATTATATTTCTCAACATAAAATTATATTTCTTTCTCCATGCCAAATTTATTCTTTATGACTCTAATGGGTTTTTTAAACCAACTGTTTAATGCAAATTATTTTGAACATTTCAGGTAAAAAATACAACTCCATATTTACAGGTTAACTCTCTCTTTCTCTCTCTCTCTCTCTCTCTCTCTCTCTCTCTCTCTANATTTATCTGGAACGAAAACTTCCCTTCAATTCTGAACCTGTATATTCTTTTCTATTTTTTGGCAACCACAATTCCAAGTAGAGAAGTTATTATTTATTCACCATTAATTATCTCAAAACACCATGAACATTTATCACCATCCTCATTACTTTTATTTTTTCTACTAAACCAAAGCATTTATTTATTCTGGAGAAGTCACTAATCTGCTAACCACATTGTATATTTTCTGGCTTTGTTATTTTAATTTGTCCTGTTTATTTTATTTTATTTCACTCAGGGTATTTTCTTTCATTTCCAGTAATCCTTTTATTTTTCTCCCGCACACATTACACTTTTTTTTGTAACCGTTCAGTTAACAGCTCATTCAGAAGCCCCATTAATTTATTTATTTATTTGGTTTCTGGACCAAATCAAATTGGAGAGCTTATTTTCTTAATAAATCAACTTTCATTTCATTATACCAAACATATACAAAAATGGTCTGTTTTGGCCTGAGTAAAAATAACTGCGACAAATAATTAATCGCCTTTTATCAGCACACTTTTTTTTTTTTTTTTTTTTTTTTTTTTTTACCTTTGGGAAAATTTATAACTACGATAGATTGGATGTCATTTAAACATTTATATTAATTTCGGTACTCAGTTAATAAGTTTCTATATTAAAAAAAAAAAAAAATTGTGAGTAAAAACTCTTCTTCTGGTTGATTTTCAGCCTAAATATGATATTCATGGCCTTCATCATGGCTGTTCAACAAATAATATAAAAATAAATGGCTTAATTATAATTTAAAAAAATATAACAGTAGTATAAAACGCAGTACAAGATATCTGTAAAGTAGGGTACAATACAAGTATTATTGTGTTGCTTATTCTAGATACAGGCCACTTTGTTGTTTTAGTTTTTCAGAGATATTGCTAAGGAGCGTCTAAAATCTATGACTAGTCACTTATGGATAGTCAGCGTTACTGTAAATACGTCCAATATGTGTAGTTATGCGAGTTTTAAAAATGCGACCAAGAGATGAAAATTTCAGGGGCACAAGCGTGGTGAAGTATGCTTATTTGTAAAGCCTGTATTATATCTCTGCCTCAAACAACCCCAGAACTGATATTGTATCAATGTTTCAAGATAATAGCCTTTAATTACGTTCACCCTTAGCTGAGCCCCCTTAATTAATGACAAAGAATAAATTACAATGAATAATACTTGAAATTATCGTAGGTCATTGAGCCAGCGATTATTAATTATTGCTCAGTGGCTGAGCGAGACTTATTCTTCGTCAATTTCAACCAAGATTCATTAGGCGGAGAACCAATTAGCCAAACGAGAAATTAACAAAGTCATTAGTCCTCCTCTTACTTTTAATTAAAGTATAATAATAATATCCTTTGGTAAAATGTAAAAGTGTAGATGTCCATATTGATTGGATTTAAATAAGAAAAACATCAATAGAAACTAGAGTAAATTAATAATTTCATCTTGCTGTACAGGACAGATTATATTAGGTGAAAATTAACTTTAATCACTGGCTGTAGATTGCTGAACCATAGGTCCAGATTAACAATAAAAAACAAAATAACTCTTTACAAAACATTAATTAGACCTGTCTGGACATATGGTATTGAATTGTGGGGCACAGCGAAGCCATCAAACATTAGATGTATCCAGGGGTTCCAGTCCAAAGTCCTTCGCATAATCCTCAACACTCCTCCCTACGTATCCAATAAAACCATCCATTCTGACCTGCAGATATGGTTAATTCGACAGTTCCTGAGAAAGTGTACAAAACAATGTTCTAACCGAGGATGGCATCCACTGCCTAAAGTGCTCGCCATTGAGACGTGAAAGACAGCCAATGTAGGCGTCCTAAGATCCCTTTAGGAATATTGATTGATAATTATTGTTCTTACTATATTTTTTTCTTGAAAATTTTACATAATATAAAATGGCATTTCAGACTATTAATTTTTGTATTACTTTAATTTATTTTTTTACAACACTAACTATTGTACATATTTAGGTTTCATCAATATGGCCCTTTCAAAATCATCTTTCTACCACTACTTCATGCCTGCATCAAATTATTAACGAATTTTTACAAAAGTTAAGATTATTGCACATCTCTCTTGGTAATATCTCTATCAATATTCACCTTAGGCAAAAATGGTGTAAAATTAAATGTTATAAAATTAAATTTTATTCTTACATTTAATTATCAATTTTCATGAAACCAAAAATGAAAAGATAAATACGTGAACATCAATGAAAAGATAAGCTAAAAATGGTATAGTACAAGTTAGAAAATGTATATTTATATATGTATATAATGTTTAGGAAATTTATTTTAAAGGAAATCAAGAAATCAATCTGTTCACGTTGGCATGATCCTACATAATAAAAAATATGGTTCGCACAAAATTATACATATATATATAATTTTTGAAAGGATCGTATTCTTTCGTAGTAGATGTTTTTTGTTGGGGTTCGGTCAATACAGATCCAAAAAATGCAATTTAAGAAAGTGAATTTTTTAGTTATCTGCCAATGTTTCGGCTTACATCTTAAGTCATCCAGGGCTATCATGAAGGCAAGATGAGATGTCTTGTCACTAGGATCCCATATACATGACTTAGCCAAGCCCTGAAGATGACTTAAAATTAAACGTTGACACTTTTTTAAATTGTATTTTTTGGATTTACCATGACCGAACCCCCAACAAAAAACATCTACTAATAAGGAATATGGTTCGTTCAAAAATTATATATATAAATATATATATAATTTGTGCGGACCATATTCTTTAACTAAGTAGGATGTTACCAACTTGAAGAGATAAATNGACAAAATCTTGACCAAAGACCAACCAATTCTCTGCTTATAATCTCCACGATCAAAAACTCTCCATTTGAACATATTCTTTATATAATATATATATATTTATATATAAACACAGGCAGCTAAAGCTGGTGTTCAGGCAAAACCCCACTGTTTAGTTCCGCTTTATCTAGCTCATACATTTTTTTTTAATGAAAAAGTTGTCTTTTAGTCAATTAAATTGTCTTTCATTGCTTAAAACTAATACATATAAGCTTCAAAAAATATTTATATTTTATTTCAGATAATCCTCCACTCCAATCGGTTTGATTTTGACCAATGACGAATTTAGACCTCTGTATTGCATATTTAAATGAGTTGCGGATTTAGAAAAACTGAAAACTGTTTCCTGGAGACGTCGAAAAAATTCACTAACACAGATATACACACACACACGCACAAACCTCATGTAAGCATTTTGCACTTTTGACTAAGGATTGCATTTACATGACAGTTGCGTCACTAGGAAAAACTGGGACCAACCAGCGTCGAATGAATAACAAAAAAACAGACACACACACATGTAAGCATCTAGCAGAAAGGAACTAGTCACTTTTGACTAACGATTGCATTTAAGAGTTCTTGTCTATTCGTGCTTCACAAATTTTGGTTAAAGTTTTCGGTGTTTAATGGTCCGTTCATCACTATTTACAACACTATTCTTCATTGGAATGAATAAAAAAAAAAAAAAAAAAGAAGAAAAACATCTTTGTGAAATGTATTGGGCAAGTGGAATTACTTGTAAAGTTGTAGAAATGATGTGTAGTCAGGAATCTTAGTTCTAACCCATTCGACGCTGAGATCCACGAGACTCTGAGGATATCCTCAACTTCCATCCATGGAAAGACCCATCGGTGTTGAGGTCGTTAATTATGGAGGTGGTTTGTGGATTGCAGAGGACTCCTCGACCTTCGATTGCCCACATAACGACCTCTCTAACGAGGGCTTAGGTCGCTGCTTCATTAAACCAAGCAGTTCGCCATCTTGACGATCCACTCCCGTCGAGGAGTCTTTCTTACGTGCCCCGACCTCGCCTTTCACCCATTAAACCGCCCTCAAGGTTAAGATTCCACGATCAATAATATATGACCCCTGACACAGGGACAAATACATAACTTGTTGATGGTTTCTAGCCGCAGAGGAATCATGAGAAATAAATTGTCATATCTGTTAGTCAACACCCCTGTGCTAACCCATCTGTGACCTTGGTCGTTAATTACCTTTAAGGTTTCTGCAAATAATTGTAACTAAACAGGGAATAGTACATGAATTATTTAGTATTCATTAGACATGACTGACTTGAGAGGAATTTCAAATACACCTAAGAAGAAAAGTTACTTAGAAACAATGCTTTAGAAATTAATGAGGATTAATAATCTTGGGAGAGCCAGGGCAACTCAGGGAATCCTTTCAGGTTCAAATTCCGCCCATATCAAGTATAATCTATAAATAAAAGCTTGTCCTGAGCCATGGATGTTTAGAATTGGGTGGCAACCTGTAGATAACTGCTCCTTCCATGACCCTAAGTGGTTGAAAATGTGGCTAACTAAAATAAAAATAAATTAATAAGCTTCCAAAGAATGTTCAGATGATATTTTTTATAAATTAAATTCCTGCACCCTTTGAACATAAGAAAAGTCCTCTAATATTTTTGAAGCCAGTTTGTGATTGATTGGAACGATATAATTTAACTGTCCTTATTCTAGGATTTAAATAAAAGTAATTATATGATAGATCCTTCTAAACTTTCATTATTTCAGTCTAGTTGCTATAATGATCAATAATTATTACCTTTCTTCTATTTAAGTGTTTATTATTATGTGTACAGCAACCTTTATTTGCCAACCAGATTTCCTCTAGCAAACGGCGAAGAAGGGCTAACTGACGTTCGAGAGAAACCAGGTTGGATTCCCAAATAGTTCAAGTAAAATCTACATAAGAAAAAAATGCCCACTCAATATTCTAACCAAAACTTAGATAAAGTCCAGTATGTTTCTTGTTTTCTTATGTTAGTCGACAGCATTGCTGTAGTTATATTCGAATCCTCATAAGCCACAGTCCAAGGCTTGTCCAAGTTGAAGAACAATGCACAATGTTTCTGAATAAGATGGGGACCAACAACTTTCTCTTTTAACTTATCTTCCTTAAATCATATGCACAGCCATGAAAAGTATTCAGTTCAGTTTATCTTAGAAATACTGTATTTATGTTCTTACAGAGTCTGTGTGTTTTAAATTGGATCGGAATGAACTGAAGTAAAGCAACGTTTTTTTTTTGTTTTTTTTACTTGACTATTCATTAAATCCCCAGTCCCATCGGATTCTACTTTCTCTGTTTTCCTCAATAGTTAGTTTATTTTGTTTCAAACTTGGCAAAATTGAAAATGCTAAATTTTAAAAAGAAATACAACTGATTGCGGCTTCTATACCGTTAATAAACCATCTTCAATCCTTCTACTTTCTTCTCGTCCAATCCTGATAACAATCAACGCCCACTGGAGAAGAGATAGTCCAGGACTTCTATTTTGTGCCAGAGGATACTAAAGAAGACTGTGGCTTTGTTTATATCCTCTCCAGAACTATATAATTTCTTTTGTACATAGATAAATAAACAAATAAATAAATATATATATACACATATATTTAACATTTCTAAAGTATACAAACAGTGATTTAATTTAGTTTTTTTAATAAAAAAATTGTATTATTAAAAAAATGTTTATAAATGAAATAACTAATTTCATCAATATCTTATTTCTCATTTTAGCTATTCCTTTTCTTCTCAAAATTAGTTCCCGGATTTCTTTAATCTGTTATTCAAAAGATGGAGGGCTTTATTTTGCATTCATCTATAAACGTCACAATTGGCGAGTAGCTGTACTCTTTTTATTTTGATTTAAATTATTTACTTAGTATTTGTTTATTTCTGATAAGTTTTATCTCAATACCATTAGTTTCACATTTCCAGTCATATATATATTCATGAGCTTCAAATCTATACAGTTTGCGAATGGTGCCATTGGCCAATAACTCTCAAACGATGTGCCATATTGTTATTGTTTCTTTCTCATAAAATTACAAATTGTTACTGAGGAGAAAGTACTAAATGCTTAAATACATCATGATGAAATATAAGGGTTGATGTTGGCTATGGACAGAGCCTAATACTGATTAACTTTTACGTGATTTTGGTCAATTCTTCATTCTTCGATAAGGGTTATTTATCTTAAGAAGGGTTTCTGAAAGGGCTGAAGATGGAGGAGATAGCCCTTCTTGAACCAATCAAGTCTGCAACCCCCAATCATCCCCTAGCCTAAGTCCTGGATCACTCCAAGATCAGTCAGTTATTAATGGTTCGCCAGAACGGGACTGATCAAGTCACCACTAAGCCTTCTAAATAATTAATTAGAGGTATTTGTTCCATGATCGATTATGTGCTGCTTGTTTTTATTTATGTTTAGATTACTTTCATTTGTTTAGATTGTCAATATTGACAGACACACTGATTAAATTTACTTATTTATTCTGCATTTTAAAAATAAAACACATATTGGAAATATCCAATTAACCCCACTACTAGAATTTTTTTTTTTTAATTTCTTATGAGAACAACCTCAATATCTACATTTCTTTGGAATCCACTAAAGTATCGCTACTTTTAAATATAAAACTTTTCAAATGGCTTAATGCTCTTTAAAATTTGTAAGAAATTGTTTCCATGTACTAATTTAAGCGAAACATTAGGAGTGAAAGTACAAATGGAGAGGTTTTGACAGTTGAGATTTGAGAATTTGTTAGTGTTCAATCAAGGTTGATCCAAAAAATACAATTAAAAAAAAAGTTATTTTTTATTACCTCCTGACGTTTCGGTTTACATTTTAAGCCATCTTCAGGGCTATCATGAAGACGAGAGGGGTCGTCGTGCCACCTGGATCACATGTGTATGACTGTTAGCACATTAATCCTCTCGCCTTTATGATAGTAATATCATAGTAATAAAATATAAATATCTTTAAATNAACCGCAACAAATATCTCTGTGTTTGGGATTGCAATTTAAAGGAAGAAATACTTTAGAAATTTTTTCTTAAAAAGTGCACCATTTGTTTATTATTTATCTTATTTTTTATAAATATTTTCTTAAGAGACTCTCAAGTCTTAGGAGAGTTCGTTATTATCTGAAAAAATTCTGAGTGAGAGGGAAGTTTTATAAATATTCCAAATTATAAAATTATTAAACATTATAGAGGCTAAACACAGTTTTTTTTTACAAATATAATCTATAGTAAGATAATAAAAAAAAGAAATAAAAATGCATTTAAAAAATGTACTTCTAACTTGGCACAGATAAGAGTTTCATATATTTTTTTTAGAAATCCCTAGAACAATTTGGTATTTGTACTTATTTTTATTCTTACATTTAAATTTGTTTTTGTCTGAAATCGATGGATAAGAGGAAAACAAATTTAGATAATTGATTTTAATATAGTAATTTCCTCTATTAAGTACATACAATAATTGAAAAGAAGTAATTAGATATTTCTTCATATTTTAGATGAAACACTGGATATCTGGTTTATTTGACGCAGCTCCTATGTCACGAGAATTTATATTTAAGTTCTTAAATTTCTGGCAATTGAGTTTGAAGGTCAATAAGCGTGATTGGGGGCTGTTTCCACACATTTTCACGGCGGAAAAAAATATATGAATCTTACTAGATAAGGGTGTAATAGCGGTGGGTGATTCCTGCTAATGGCGAGCTGCTCTAATGGGCGTATTTAACTGGGAGACAAACAGCCCGCGGTAAATAAGGAGCTGAAGGTTTTATGTTCTGGCCGGAGCCCTTCTAGTAGTGCCTCTGCGGATTTGTAGACCTTGGCCTGATTGCGAGCCCTATAGGGGGATGTTCTTCAGCCGGAGATCACGGCGTTAATCAGTGGGGTGTCCCATTTGCCTGCGGGGGTGGGGACGGATGTAGGGGTAGTGGTCAGCTGGAAGAAATCCAGGCCGCCATAACTGACCTATATAGGTCAAGGAAGGTGTCTAAGGCCCTTGACAACTACTAAGGAACTACTTTACCTTAAAGTTCATGTTTACTCCTAATTTTAGAAAATTTATTAGCTTAGCGTAGCTCAGCTTTTTGGCAAAATTTTCTCCAGGAATTACAATTATTCATTTATAAAATTCATAACCTTATTTTTATCTTCTCTAAAATAGACTCGGAAAAATTTGTTTAAATTTTTCAGAAGTCTTGTCATGGGACATATGCTAGTATCTTGAGTTACCTTACTGAATATGTTCTAAATTGATAGGGATGATCGAGATACTTGTTCAGTAATTAAAAACAAGTGTATTTAAATTTAAAACATTCAAGTTTAAGTTTGAAATTCTTAAAAATAAAAACATGTCACAATTTATTTTTCCTTTAGTTGTAAAGTAATAAGTTATTTTTTATTGAAAAATGTATTAGTATTATTCAATCCCCCCCCCCCCAACCCGCAAAAATAATATGTTAAGACCGTATATTCTCCCTTCTGTGGTTGTCTGTCATGGGTATAACAAAATTTTAACTATTGAACATTTTTGCTATCTAAAAAAAAAATTCCTTCTTTAGGGACAGCCTAAAACAATAGTATAATATAATTAGAAAATTTAACTAATTCTAAAATAAACTAATAAATAATGTCGTCAGTATAAATATTTTAAAATTAAAAACTAGAAGATATTTTAAATTTCCCACTCTAAGGTAGGAAGGCAGCTTTCTGTGAACCCAAATCTTCTAATCGGACAGCTGATGTAAAATAACTTCTTCCCGTACCGACAATGATACTATTCCCTTAAATTTAATTTCTTCTTCTTTGGGGAGTATTTTGTATTATTTTTTTTTTGTATAACTCATTGAATGTAGGCATTGGTAAACTTAAAAAAAAATGTATTATTTATTATTTTATTAACATTTCTTTCCCGACTATTTCTGTTGGGTTAATATCTATTCATTATCTCATTTTGTGAGAACATGATCACTGAGAAACAATATTTAACAATAAAAAAATTATGTTCTTACAAAATGAGATAATGAATAGATATTGACCTAAAAGAAATAGCAGGGAAAGAAATGTTAATGAAACAATAAATAAATAAATTTAAAAAAAAATTTACCAATGCCCTACTTATTGTCAAAGACAATAATTCTATGAGTTATACAACAACAAAAAAAAGTACTGAATATATAATTGACAATTATTTTATTATTTTATGCCCCAGAGAAGATTTATTTATTTATTTTATTAACATTTCTTTACGTACTATTTATATTAGGTCAATGTATATTCATTATCTCATTTTGTGAGAACATAATTTTTTTATTGTTAAATATTGTTTCTCAGTTATCGGTTTGTTATACCATAATAAACTTATTCTTAGTCTGTGACTCTACCATATATACTAATCATGTTCGATCTCCTCATTGACTATTACATATTGGTGTAAAGATTACCTTTGAAATTATTGTTTCCAAAAGCAACCATCGTATTTGAACATTTTTTATAATGAAATGAGAAAACGGACTCTACAAGGTCTCAAAGGAGTAATTCCCCCCTCCCCCTTAACTTCCTGTTAAGACATCCTAAAGATTTTAAAATAATATCCACTTATCTTCTCTTATGTTCATTATTATATAATCATACATTCATTCCAAAGGGATTAAAAAGTAGGTTTGTGCCCTGAAGTTGACGACCAGCGACATGTGAATGTATCAGAAAAGGCGGGTATGAAGTAATGCAAAAAGTTTAATTTCGTTTTCTTAATATTGATAAGAAATTTTTTTTATTTCCCCCTCTCGTATTCGATTTTCAGTACTTTAAAATAACGTCAAATCACGCTTCACATTTGTGCTAAATACTTTAAGTTCTTGAATAAATTTACTTAAGATAAAATATAACAGAATCAATATTTGAATATATCTATAGCTTTAAAATCGCAATCAGTTCCAATTTTATAAAAGCTTATGGGCTACTATCAGCTGATCAAGGATCCATTATTTTTTTGTAGCACTTTCATTTTTCTGTTCCAGGTGGGAATTGAAGAGGAATGGTTGTAAAAGAATATGGCGAGGAGCCGAGTCAATAAAATAAAGTCATTGGTCTATTATTGTTCCTTTCTTTATTGCATTGTCTAAACCTTCCTTTACATATTCTTGCTGGTTTTTTTTCTTTTATTTTAGAAATGAAGCACGAACTGTTAAAATAAACTAAATAAACGGGAAAGCATATTGCATATTTTCATTTCCAGTGAAATCCAAGGAAAAACCTTTAAAAAAATGAGAGGAATAAAACGGAGAATTGAACTCATATGGCGCCTCCTCTCAACAAATAAATAAAGCATTTATACGTTACTGTTTTTCAGATTATATAAATCAATATTTCTTTGTGGGGCTGGATCTTGATTTCCTTAAATGTTCTCTAATATGTACTTATCTTCAAAAAGAATTTGAATAATTTTGTTTGTGTTATACACTAGTCTCATTTTTGGGAATAAATGGACTTTAAATAAATAGAATAAATGGATATTTTCTTTGAAATAATGTTTATTATATTATTATATCTTATGAGTAAATTTGAATTAATTTAATTCGAAAAGTGTCAGGATGTGAACAAATAAAAATTTAATTTTGTATCTGAATCACCATGATAAAAGCCTTGTCTTGGTGTTTTAGAGCTAGGTGATTCGGTGAAAATCAAGAGGAAAGTTTCAGCTATGATATATATATATAAAATTCAAGCTCCTGAATTATAATAATTCTGTTGAAAATCAAGCTATTATAGTACAGTATAGTACATCAAAGTAATAATTTTCTTAAGTTCCGTCATAATATCAACGTGAATAACTTAATTACTCTATCAATAAAATCTTATCAAAATTAGTATCACAACTACCTAATAGTGACGTCATAACTCATGACAGGTTATGGAGGTAGGAATAGATCTTTCTCTAAATACTCCATTAAGTACATAGTTAACTCTATACCTGAATCGATAAAAAATCTGAATAAAGATTGCTATCTTTAGTGAACATGACTGTGCATAAAGTTATTGAGTCCACGGACATCAATGGACGATAATAATTTATGGGCCTTGGTTATAGGCTCTTTGGCATTGGAGTTTGAATGGGGATATGAATTTTTAATTTTAGCACGTTATCAGGGTGTTCTAGGTGAATGGTTACATGACACAATTTGTAATCACATGTATTATAGACAAAAATGTGGGAAAAAAAATTTGTAAATATGTAATATAATATGTGTTAGCAAAATTCAGATTTAAATAATTATTTATCATTAAAAAAATGATAAGTTGCCCAAAAGTTTTAAATAATACCTATAATTGGTTATAAGTGTTCGAGATTTCTTTCAAATGGAGTAATAGTATTGTTCACGTAGGCTTCGACGGTCGTCAGAAGTATTTACCGTTTCTTCTTGGACACGGTCCAACCCGGAAGAAGAAACGGTAAATAGTATTGTGTCAAGCTTCAAGATATTGAACTTTAGGAGTTAGATAAGTGACTTATCTAAGTAAAATAATTAAAGATATGAATGATGAGGGAAAAAAAATGTAAATTATGTTCATAAATATTGTTTTTGTTGTGGTATTAAATCCCAGATAAATTTTATACAATAAATGCAAGGGAATATAATAAAAAATCTATCTGTCCCAGCCAGGACTCGAACCTGGATCTTCTTTTTTCTGGGCACAAAAGCTAACCATTACACCACCAAGACTAGCCAGATAACTTATTAAATTCCCTGCACTCCTACCGGGAATAGGCTAACCTCCGAGTAAGACGAAAACATCGTCTTATGCTTGATGGAGTTGACATTGTCAAGATATTTATTCGACTCTCGTTATTTGAATTTATTTCTTTTTATAAATGTTGTTTTTGTTGTGGTATTTAATCCCACATAAATTTTAAACAATAAATTCAAGGGAATAGAATAAAAAATCTATCTGTATCAGTCAGGTCTCGAACCCGGATCTCCTGCTATCCGGGCAAGCGCTTTAGCCTACATTACATTACACCACTGGTACTAGCCAGATAACCTATTAAATTCCCCACACAAATTGGCAGATTTCAATGTTTTCTTGACCTCTGAAGCTGAACAGGATCTCGAACAATTGACAAATGAAACGTATGCTGTTAGAGATGACAGGTCTCACAGGACACCGATGGGAATGTTTGTTTAGTTCCAAGATTTTTAAGTCAACAGATAATTGAGTACCTCCATGTTCGTTTCATTTATTTGTTTTCAAATACACATTTATTTTAGTAGCCATTTATTCAGATTTGCAATTGTTTCTTAATGTACTTAACGCTTTTAATTTAAATTAAAAATTTCCACCCGTGATACTACGAATTAAATTTGTTGTTTTGCTGGGCTATAAACAACTCACAAAATGTATTTACAACGATAAATTTTCTTTGTGTGCAGGAGATATAAAAATATTTTACTTATACTGGCAGGAACTTCCGATAGTGGACTCCGGACATAACACACAGACTTTCATAAGGACTCCTGATAAACAATGCCCTTTTTTTTCCTTTTTTTTTTTGTTTTTTTTTTGTTTGCCCCTCATCCTGATATATTACCCGACTGTCGAGAGAATTTAAACGTACACAGGCAACAAACAATTGGCCAAGAGAGAAATTTGAATCCTCTCCTGTCACTTTCAGACTCGTCTTGCCTTTTTATTTTGTTTATTTATTTGGTAAAACGTACTGCAACTGTTTAAATTGAACGTGTTCGACAAACCTAGGGGTTCTTCATAGATTCCGGCAAGATGGCTCCTTCAATAACACTTCTTTTTGCAGAACTTTCACCAGGTGTCGCATGCAAAACAAACAGTTTCGGAGTATTGAAAGTACGCAGAAGTATTGCTGGAGCTGGAAGCATTCTACCAAATTTAAAATGAATATTGTGGAGTGAAATCCCAGATAAATTTTCTGTAACATGTAACAACTAAAGGGTATATATTTCATATAAAAGTTTACAGATTAATATGTTATTATCTGAGTTGGATGTAGGATTCTCAGAGAATCGTTTATCTTGGATCTAATGTCATTTTTTGGCATAAAAATGGCTCTTTCCTTAAGATATACCATAACACATTGTCTGCAAGTTATGTGTATTACATTGGGATGTTTTTTTCTTCATACTGTTTAGTTTCCTGAAGATGAATTATAGGTTATTCGTGAATAACAAGGATAAACAAAATACTTAACATATACAAATCGAATACAATGAATACATAAGTTTTAGGTGAAACATACAAGTTGTAGGTGAAATATATGTTGATTATATAAAAATAATTAATAGTTATATTATATATAGTTATCAAGAACAAGTGGGATAGAGAGAGCAGTGAGCACACAAAAAGAAAAAATCACAAAGAGCAAAATTTTGGGGGATTTCTCGTTCTTCGTCAGTGAGGAGTGCAGAAAGACTGGACTGACTTGATTAGGATATATCGCAGCCACGAGTGTTTTATTTTGTATATATAATATTACATATTCTTATATTTTGACTATTTAAAAAATGGTAAAAAAAGTTACCATATGTTTGTACCTATATGTTCGTACAAAAGTTGTTTTACAATAAACGCAAGGGAATAGAATACAAAAATTTTACTGTCTCAGCCGGGACTCGAACCCGGATCTCCTGCTTGCTGGGATTGCATATGGAGATCCGGGTTCGAGTCCAGGCTGGGATAGTAAAATTTTTGTATTCTATTCCCTTGCGTTTATTGTATAAAATTAATGTGGGATTAAATACCACAACGAATACAATATTTATAAAAAGTTGTTTAACGCAATTAAAAAGATTGCGGTTAATTATTATTATTAAATTTAATAATAATAAAGTTGAATAAATAAAATTAAATGTACTCATAATAAATTGTAAACAGAAACCGTTGGAGAAATTATTTGATATATATTTATTTTCTGTATCTGACATTTATTTATTAACTCATTTAATACGTATCTACTACCAGGATTATTAGCGCATTTCTATTTTTCTTAGTTTTTTACTTAATTGATTTTATGTAACTCTTATTATTTTCTAAATATTTTTACTCCAAATATTTTGTGATTAATTAATAATTTGATTTCTGTCTTGTTCTTTTATGCGTTTATTAGTATTACATGGAAAAATCCTATCTAAATATTGAAGAATTATTTATATCTCTTTGTTTAATTATCAGGGTCTCACAGTTAACATAATTTGTATGTTTTTTGAAGTCAGCTACAGACGATGGATGTTCTTCGCCTGAAAGCACATGAGCATTGTCATGATACAATGTGAAAGGCATTAAATAGTCTACTTTAAAAAATATGTTTATATATATATATATATATATATATATATATATATANAGACAATTTCACTGTGTACATAATATGTATTAGTGATATATATATATATATATGTCAAAATGTCATAAATTGATTGACAAATAATGACCACCAAGCTAGTAGAATGTATTATCAGTAAATTTCATTACATCCTCAAAGCCTCAATTTTGGTTTTGTTGGCAATTTTCTGGAAGAACTTCAGCGGCTGTCACTGTTCAAAGAGATTTGACTGCTGCCTCCCGGCGCCCCTCTAAAGGGTGAAGTATTGACAAATAACCTTTGTAAATGTATAACAGTCATGTGAAACGAACTATAACGAATCGCCCGGTGTTTTCACTCAATGCTTTTTATAAATCCGAGGCGTAAACAAGAGGAAAAACAGGGCTTTGTAGGTAATACTCTTGACTGTTTTGATTTATGTATTTAATTCTATTTTCTTTATGTAATTTTTTTTTTATCCTTTTCTTTATCCCTGTGAGTTCATAATTTTATTAGATTTTCTTAATAAGGAAATTAACCTACTTATGTTGTTACCACATACCATCCGAAATTATCACATTTTGATAATTTTCTCTTTATCTCTTTTTAACATTTGTTTTATATAGCATTTGTCTTTCTGAAGTAAAGTTTTTGTAATAATGATGAACTTAAATATTAGTAACCATCTTCTCAATAATAAATTTATTAATCCGCTAATTAGTAATTAAAATGTGTGATATGTTGAAATTCATGAAATAATTAATTAATCAATGTAATATGAAATGACAATAATAAAAGACGGGGAATGGACACTTGAAAAATGTTAATTTAATTTATTATTCCTTGTTTTAGAAATTTTTACATTATTGTTAATTCCCAGATAATTTGTATTTTGCTTTTGCTAATTGTTTTTATTTTTTAAATGTTTCAGTATAATGTATTCTGTTTTGTATAGGGCAATTATATACAGCCGTCAAGTTATATTGTTAAAGACTAAAAAAGCATCTGACGAGAGACCAGGCCCGTACGGGAAGGGGCCAATTAAAGGGTGCCAGATGCTTCTTTGCTTCTGAGGAAGAAATTAGGGTTACTTAGAAATCGCTTTTAGAATCTTCTTGGCCTGTCTCGGCCTATCGCCAGCGGCCCCCCGAGTCAGAGATAAGTTAGACTCCCTCTGTGTCAGTTTCCGTGACAGATCGTATGTGTCAAATTATCGGGCTGGTTGTAGCCTTTGCAGTGCCGTAAACAGCGAAGTGATAAGTAACAGTAATTAACAAGTTTTTTTTTTAAAAAAAAGCCTATATGTAAATAAGAGCATTTAATTTATTTGTACATATATGTTAATTAGCTGTTTATAATTTATAATTTCTCTTTATTTATTTATTAGTAAGGGTAGTGGTTTGGGTTGCTATTAGTAGGTATAATTATTTGTTATGATAACTTTAATTTGTCTCATTGTTCGTAATTTGTATTGACCCGTTGCCCATAACATGTGAGAATGGTCGGGGTTTCGGCCAGGAAGAAAAAATATACACCAAAATTTGGAGTAATATTTTTATTTATGCCAACGTTTCGGCTTACCTAGTAAGCCATCATCAGGGCAATGGTGTTGAGTGGAGAAATCTCCCCAGGGTGGTTGTTCACATTGTGAAAACCGAAACGTTGGCATAAATAAAAATATTACTCCAAATTTTGGTGTATACTTTTGTTGTATATTTTTTCTTCCTGGCCGAAACCCCGACCATTCTCACATGATATTCGAGACGGCCAATTAACCATCAACCATGTTGCCCATAACATTATCTAGTATGTATTCGTTAGTTATGTCGTTCTTATTTTAATAGTTTTACTGTTAATTAATTAAGCTCGCAGAAATTTTCATAGATTCCAAGCGTATCAAAAATAGGTTTACGTACATCCTGTGACGGATTCTTCAGGGCCGAATGGAGAATGAGAGCGACTAAAGATCCAGGTGGCATTTATACCTCTCTGGGGACCAGATCTAGGTCTGTTTTCCGGAGGTGTCTATCTGGCTCTCTTATCACTGGTAGTTTTACCAGTAAGCCACCAGTGATAAGAGAAGTTTAGCTCTTAACAATGATTCACAGTTTTGAATTAATGTATATCTTATGTATTACTTTTTTTTAAAGTTCGTAAAATATAAGCGCGTGATCATACGTAAAAAAGTATTTTGAATTTTTTTAGTACATTCAGAAATTTACTTAATTTTTTATTCTACCAAACCGATCTTGTCAATTTAGTTCTCTTTGGTTTGTTGTTCTAGTTTCGTTTGTTCGTTTTTTTTTGTTTTTTTTTTGTTTTTTTTTTGTTTTTTTTTTTAATGATTTGATGTTTTAATCTTGAAACGCCATATACATTAAAACCAGTTTAAAATAAAACAAAAATGAAAATTTTAAATAGAAAGATATAGGAAAACAGCAAATTTCCAAGTGAGGTAATATAATACTGTACCTTAAAATATTTACAATGCCCTGAAGGTGAAAGTAACAGTGTAAACATTATGAACCTTTTCTTTTTCAAATTATTTTTTATGTTAGTGCTTTCAAGACAAGAAAATTCCTTCCTGGGAAGCGAACTTCTCCCCTTTCTGACGTCAGAGAGGCCTATGTAAACAGAGTGAGAAGTTTGACCCTACTACTAAGGCATATAATCCGAACTACATGACATCAAATTACAAATTGTACTACATGAAAAAAATGTTGTATTTTTGACACTGAATTAGTAAACTTTAATTTTTTTAACAAAAAACAAACAAAAAAACTATGAAAAAAACATAACTTTTAGTGTAGTACAGGTTATATAGAACTGATGGGCTTGTCCTGGACATTCCACTACCATCGATAATGAATATGAATCTAATTTGAGTAATATTATAATATAATTATAAATTATTAATAAATAGTTATTAAAATACAATTATGTTGTGGTTTTAAGTGAAAAATGAATTTCACAGATCTTTTTTTCTGAATGTTATTTCAAAAATATATTTTGAAAAGCCTTCATATTAATAAACTCAATTGGTTGTCATTGATATCATTGTGGAAATTAGTGAAAAAGAAGCCTTTAGTGATAAAGAATTAGTGAAAATACTATTGACCTAGAGAACAGCCCTTACACATTCACTCCCTAAAAAAATATTTAAAATACTTATAAAGAGTATTTTTACTTCTCCTATGCTAGGTAGGTAAAGGAGTTCTATTTTTTTCTCTATAGTGTTACAAAATAGTGTTAGCGCAAATATCTTGATTTATTTTTGAAAATATCTGTAAATGAATTTTCTCATCAAGTTAAATAAGTATAAAATTTTATAAATATTATTTTTTGTGGTATTTGATCCCACGTAAATTTGAACAATTTTTAGTGCAAGGGAACAGAATAAAAAATCTAACTGTCCCAGCCAGGTCACAAACCTGGATCTCCTGCTATCCGGGCCGGTGCATTGTGCTACCGATACCTGGCTGGGACAGTTAGTTTTTTTATTCTGTTCCCTTGCACTAAAAATTGTTAAATAAGTATCGCTTTTAATCTCTTGAACAGCTTATTGAAATTAAGAAATTTTTATCTAAAGATTTACTGATTCAAACTTCAAAAAGAAAAATCTATGATTATTTTTTTATTATGTTTAGAAAAACCCCGAAAATTGTTCAGGAATAACATTAGAAATTGTTAATCGTCTATTGTAGCTATTGATACTGGAAACTGTTAAAAACTATGGATTAATTTGATTTTATAACATTTAATAAAATTTGATACCATAATTACATTAATATCAACATATTAAATGTGGTTTTAGAATATTGCACTTAAGACCAAAGAAACAATGAATAAGTTCGGTAATTCTGAATGGAATTTTTTGTGACAAAAATAAAAAAAAGTAAGATTGTTGAAGTAGTGCTGGAGTTTCCAGGGAATAACCTGGATGTTAAACTGGAAGATGGAAGAAGACAAGGATTGTCGACAAAGATTATGCCAGTCAGGAGATTTGATCACCTCTCGTACCCGTTTGTTGCCAAAACAAGTCGTATCTTCTGTCTTCTTTAGCACTCCAGGTATGCAAGCCAATAATTTAACAGACCTCAAGAAACATACAAACCTTCTTTATTTATTTGTTGTTGTTGTTATCTGTGCGATAAGGAGTCACATTTTAAAACACCATTCTCGTTCTTACTGTCTAGTAGTGGCACAGTCTAGTAGAATTTTTATTTCTTAGTGATTTTTGAAAAATAAATTTTTATTATTAGATGATTTTAGTTGGGGTTCAGTCAAAGTAGATCCAAAAGAAAATACATATTAAAAAAAAATTGTATTTTTTAAAAAGTTTATCTGCCAGCATTTCGGCTTACATTGTAAGCCATCTTCAGATTTGGATCTACCTTGACCGAACACCAACTAAAATCATCTAATAATAATATCTACGGTCAAAAAAACTCTCCTTTTATAAATTTATATTGTTTTTTAAAAATTATTTACTGTTTATTTCTTACTGGCATTTGTTCCTGCTCACTGCAGGTTATAAATTTCAGTGTTAATTAACAATATAGACATTCTCTCATATATGGATTAAAAGAAATTGTGTACGATATTTCTGGATTTAGGCTACAAATCAACCCTTCAACGCAAATATTTCTTCTTTCAGTCATCTTCCCAGGAGTGTTGTAGTCAGGTATATGTAAAATATAGAAGATTGATAACTTTTCCGGTCTGAGAATACCAATATAGCCTAAACCGGTCAAAAATAGAATTAATTAAGAGAAAAGTCACTTCGTTTATTAATTAATTTATATTAAAATTCCTCTGATTTCGCCCTGAATTATAATTTACGTAGAATAATGTAAGTTTTACTTCCTTATTTCTATTGCTTAGGAATTGTAATCATGAAAAACGGGTATTCGATATAATTACTGTATGTACTTATTTATTCAGATATAAATAAACATTAATTCTAGACAGAAAGTTGTTGACCAAGAAGATACACAATTGAAGAAGAGTCCGTTTCTATATGAACTGACCAAATTATCTATCTCTCCACTTCTATTAAACTGAGTTTGCTCAATAAAGAATTGAGTCTGTTTTAAGTTAATTTAATTAGTTTAAAAATAACATGCCAAATTTCATTTTGAAAAACCTAAAATTGTAGACATGGTTGGATGTTTTTTGGCTGCCGAGTATTGTGCTGAAGAAATTAGTCAGAGTTAGAAAAATGAAATACTCCAGAATTGTTAGGTAATTATTGTATTATTGCCGAAGTTTCAATTAAACCTCTATCTATAAACCATTGACATTTAGAAGTGACCATTAACATCCCCCGGAGATCTCTCTAAATACAACTCTCGCCCTGATGATGACTTATAACTTTATAAACTCGATAACTAAATTGCTTGGGATTTCACTAAAATTTAATAATTGAAAAGATCATTGAATCCTAC
Source organism: Oncopeltus fasciatus (assembly GCA_000696205.2). Lineage (NCBI taxonomy): Eukaryota > Metazoa > Arthropoda > Insecta > Hemiptera > Lygaeidae > Oncopeltus > Oncopeltus fasciatus. Next base: position 181,798 of record KZ808053.1, on the reverse strand, counting down.
AGGCATGTGAACAGATAACAACGTATGATTGTGTATCTGTGCAGAAAAATTTGTGGACTAAAACTACAAAACTACCCTGAAGTATTTAAGACCCAGGAGAAACTGATTTTTTTTTTTTTTTTTTTTTTTTTTTTTACAATTTATATAAAGAAACAGGGCTTATCACACTATCTAAAGACCAGATATCAGAATTTTCTCTCATAAACTAAAAAATACAAAAAAAAAACTAAGTTAAACCCCTAAAGTCACAGAAGATTAATATAGACTGTTGTTAGGTGAGAAATGTCCTGGAGGATAGAAACATTTTGAGGGCTGACTATATTGGTATTGAATATATACTTGAAATAAACGCCCATCCACTCGAGCGAATTTGAAGAAATAACCACTCCACTTTCTCATAATGTACACTTTATTCGTCAACATTCGCCATCTTTATGGATTCGTCATGCCAATGAGGAAAGTAGTCAACAATTCTTATTTTGCTAATGGTAAGGAGTAGTTGCGAAAAAGAGTTTGACAATAATAACACACTAAAATTTGTGCTACCCGCTGAAGAAGGCTTACAAAAGCAAGACGAAACGTCTGCGAATAATGTGCACAATATATATA
>KZ808053.1:154702-168031 GCA_000696205.2 Oncopeltus fasciatus | reverse complement strand
GAGAGAGAGAGAGAGAGAGACAGTGAGTGAGAGAGAGAGAGAGAGAGAGAGAGAGAGAGAGAGAGAGAGAGAGAGAGAGACTGTGAGTGAGAGAGAGAGAGAGAGAGAGAGAGAGAGAGAGAGAGAGAGAGAGAGAGAGGGAGAGAGAGAGAGAGAGAGAGAGAGAGAGAGAGAGAGAGAGAGAGAGAGAGTGATTGACCGATACCTTAAAAACGATGTTATTTATATATAATAATTATTACGTCTTTTATAATGCATAAAATTTACCTGAATAAATATATTTAGGCATGTGAATAGTATTTTCAGTCCGCCAAACTAAGTAAAGCTTCTCTTTTAATATTATTTCAAGCTGACTCCGTAAATAAATCCGTAGAGCGCTGGGATTCTTCCTCCGTTTGGAGACAAAGGGTATTACATGCTCCGCTAAATACATTCTCAAACTGAATAGTCCTTTTGGGCCGTTTTATATCCTTTTTGCCGGAATATTTCCATCCGTGTATCCTCGAACTGCAGGATACCTCCCGCGCCTGTGAACAAATCCTTTAGTGCCCCGCTCGCTTTAACTGTCCGAGCAGGATGAACGCTCGCAAGGCGCTACAGGATTCGTATTTGCGAGGAACGGGTATTTTTGCCGGAAAAAATGAGCGTATAACGTCACCTTGGAAGGATACAACTGTGGTCTAGCATCTTAAATAGTTTGGAGGACTATCTCCTCTCAAAGCTAAAACTGATTTAGTGACCAGACAAGTCCTATCCTATGTCCCTCACGCAGGAGTTGCGCAGCGGGGACAGATTCTCCATGAACAATGAAACGTTCGAACAGGCCCTGGAGGAAGACTTGGGGCAGTAATCACTCAGTTTTATTCGTAAACATCTTACTTAATATATGTTTTAAAAAAAAATAAGTTTTATAAATATTTACTTGGTTGTGGTTTATTACCCCACGTAAATTTCAAACAATTAATGAGAGGGAATAGAATAAAAAAGTCTATCTGTCCCAGCCAGGACTCAAACCTGGACCTCCTGCTTTTTAGGCCAGTATGCTATCCATTGCACTACCGGGACGAGCTAGATAACTTATTAAATTCCCACCACACTAGCGAGAGCCTACATACAACGGTGGTAAATGACGGTAACCAATGAATGGAATTATTGGAAAATATGTCAGAGAATTCGAGGAGTATGATGACATTAATTTCAATAATTAGTTCACTAATCACTGCAGTGCCTTGTCTTTACTTTTTATATTTAATTACGTCGTTTATTTTATATAAGTAATATTATGTTTTATCCAAGCGCATTGTCTTTTATTTAATGCATTTTTATAATTATTTTTCTTCTCATGTAAATAAAATTTAAATTTGACCTAATGAAGAAAAATATAATAAATAATGGTATAATCAGTGCAAATAATTAAAATATCATTTTGATATAGAGAATAGTAAAATAAATTCCCATTTTAGGGGGTTACAGTAACACGGAATATTTATTTCAACTCCTGAACGTAGAATTGTAAACATCCGCGGCACTGTGTTCACTTTAATTTCTCGAAACGCCCCATAGAACCATACCTGGATGTCAGAAAAGGATTATCAGTAACGTTAGTTACTTTTTTTGGCCTTCTTTCATACCACCCATCAATTTTTTTTTTATCGAATCCATTAACGTTTTACAGAATGAAGTTTAAATTTGGTGATACTTTGAACCTCAATTAGCTGAAGAGAAATATGTTTTCCTATAATTACTTAATGGCAACCGGCTTAGGTGCAGTTGAGCTCACCATTCTCAGGACAACCATAAGCGAAGAGCACTCTGTAGTCTCAAAAAGAGGTATTTCTAATATAGGGCTTCTACTTCATAAATATTCTGAGGATGGTGAGCTCCATCGAAACTGGTCGCAATTATGCAGGCAAACATCTCTATCTAATACAGGTTCAAGTACGGAAGCAAGTTTTATATTTTAAAAATAACAGTCACTTGAGCTCCACATCCACTTATTTGCCTTTACTTATGAACATCTGCAGAATTGTTTCAAAGTCTTTTCAATGTACAATTTAAATAGCTGATATTCATGAGGGAAATATGGTGAAATTGTTGAAACCCAATGAATGTTGAAATAATTGCGAGGTAATTTCCAAGTGGCACATCTCCATTACACTCCGTGCAAATGACTCTTACATTTGCATGTTTGGTTCCGCTGACACTCTGCTCTCCAGGCGAAAGGTTCTCCAGACAACTCGGTCGCTAGAAGGACTGCCCACTATGCAAATTCTGCGGGTAGTCCCACTGTCCCCTTCCAGCTCAGGAAATGAATGTATAATCTGGAGTCCGTAGTGCGCTCTTCCAGTTTCACTTCTGTATTTTCGCGGCTACACCCCCCCAGTCCCTTCATATCTCCAACCCCCAACCCCTAACTCCTCATCTTCCTCTGCCCCTCATCGCCCCCTTCCCTCTCTCCTCACCCCCTCACTGCAGATGATGAACGTCTCCAAATAACAATACGGACTTGATCTGTTATTCAATGAGATAGCCATTCTTCAATCCTATCCCGTACAACGGCATGATTGCCCCGTTCTAACGGAAGTGGTCGCCAAAACTCGAACGTCTGAGTAGACTACGCATTGCATCAAGTATTTATTATCTGCCCTCTCAAATACAGACAATGATGGAGACTTTATACAGTATTTATTCATTCCACTATATCTTCATGTAAATAGATAAATAGTTATTTGTCATACCTTGATTTCCGCAAACCAATGAAGACGGACAATGGAAGGTATGACAGTTCTATATTCATTGGTGGTAGAAATAACCTTTTAAATAGTTATTTACTCGTGGATCATTCCAGAATATTTAAATATTTTCTTCCAGGAAATCAAGCTATTCATAATTGGTATCAGTTCATTTATTGAAAAATTCCAGCGATTCTTCACAGATCCTGGACAGAGAAAGGCAAATGCTTCCTTTAATTATTTATGGTAGAAAATTAAACTAGCAATAAAAGGTCAATAACCAGTGTGAGTGCATTTAAATAAAAGCCTTTTAGATAGCTTTCAAGGTTACTGACTCATCCTTTTGGCAAAACAACAGATTTGTTACAGAAATTTAAGAAGCCAATTTACTATATTTTCTTATAACAGATTGAAATGGATTTAACAAAAGGCACCAAGAGTGTCTCAAGACCCTCTAAGATTCTTGACCTGTTCATTCCTACCATCTGAATAGGTAATACTATTTCCTTTTAATTTTAAGGCCAGCTCCTGATATTTTCCCCTGATATCTCAATTCTGAGTGTTTGTTTAATATGAATTAAAATATATTCAAATATTCACTCCCATCCTTCTTCCAATTTCATCTCCATTGATATATGTATATATANGCACCCATATATATAACGTTTTGTGAATTATAAAATAAGTTATTCAAGGAATTATTTACAATGGGTTACTTGCAGTCGGATGTAAGATATTTACACAACGCATTTCTATTACATTCGTGGCATACCCTCATATTCCTGAAAAATTTTGATCCGCTGAATGTTGAAGTTCATGAAGTTCATTCAAAAAAGTTTGCTACTAAAAAAAAATTGGTTATTATAAAAACATTTAGAATTTTAAAAATTCATTTAAAAGTAGAAAAAAAATTGCATTGGAGTATAAAAGACATGATGGGCTGAAAAACAATATCGAATTGTAAAGACTGAGTTAAAATGAGATGAGAGAATGTGATCTGGGGTTGGCCGTGTTGGAACAGGCTTTTCACTGTCTCCTGATCATAGATCAACCATAGATCATTACATCTGTTTTGGAAGAGTTTTACCATAAACTCACTGCGATAAGGATACTCGAACTCTCATTTTAGTAAATTCCGAAGTTCTTTAGATATTTTAATTGTTTTCATGTCAGATATTTCAGAATTTTATAGATATTTTCTCTGATTTTACTTATTATTACACCAGAAACGATAATCAATAACATAAATAGCTTTTAACGATATAGGCTGTAAACAGTGTTCAGTTTTTCTTAATTGAATTTAGCTTGTAGCTGTTTAAACGAAGAAATAAATTCGTTATTGAACGAAATCAGATCAATAGCAGTGGGGGATCGCCTTAAAATGTAACGAGCATTTAGGTCAGTGTCGGAACACAGATTTTTTTAGTGATGAAAAAGAAAATTATTGGACTTGTAAAGCAAAATTAAGCAGGTACGAATGGGGGTTATCTGTATCGTAAATTTTAATTTTCCGCCCTAGAAAATGCAATTAGTCGTTTTCCTTAATGAAATTGAAAATTCGCTTTTAAATTTTAGATTAGAAGAATAAGTTATTTAAAGATCCATATTGGGGCGCTAGAGAGTAGCTCCAAATCCCGACCATCGATAGGTTTTATCGAGAAATAAAAGCTTGTCCTCAGCCATGGGTGTTTAGAATGAGGTGGCAACCTGTAGATAGCCCCTCCCTCCATGATCTTAATTGGTTGAATGGTAGGCTAACACTTTAAAGAAAAAAATAAAACACAGACTGCAATCGGTTATATTTATACATCTACAAAATACTAATGGTGAATATTAATTACAAAGAACTTGATAATATAATATGTGAAGTGAAATTCGTGGACTGCATAATTAAAATTAACAGAAAGACTAGAAGCATTCGCGAAACAATACATTAATTAAGCAACGCAATTGGACAGACAAATATCATATTCATAGTTATAACAAATATTAAGCACTATTAACATTGGTAGATAATTACTTCAATAACTTTAAAATATTACAGAATATCCATTTTTTCTAAATAAATAAATAAAACAAGTTTGTTTTTTTCAATAAGAAAGAACAACCTAAATATAAATAGATTATATGATAACGCATTAAAAACATTTAAGTAATGTTGCACTTAGAGATATCTTTAAAGTTATAAAATATTACGTTGGAACAGAACAATTATAACTGAATAAATCAATATTAAATAAATTATAAAACAAACATTAAATGGCGATCATTAATCTAATCCAATTATGACTTATTTTTGTATATGTAAAAGAAAAAATTTTAATTTGTGTCTTTTTTTTTTTACATTCGGATCGCTTTGTTTATAACTTTTTCTTAAATGACATTTGAAATTATATTATAAAGTTACATGTTATTATAATGTCTCTGAGATTAATGAAGAGAGGATTGTCGGGGATTCGGTCATGGTATTTGGGCAATTAAAAACTGTAACCGAATTTCATTTTATTTTTACTTACTTATTTACTGTACTTACTTATAATTATTACTTTATATATTTATCTTAGCCAACGTTTTTTGCCTGAATTTCAGACCTTCATCAGGGCCAATAGGGTGATGGGGAGAGAGAGTGACCTGTGCTCAACTGAATCTACATCATGACTAAATCTACATCATCTCTGAGTTTGGTTTAAATTACGGTCATTATTTATCATCATTTATTTATCTAGTTAATTTTTTAAAGTTATATATTTTTATCTAATTATATCACCTAGTAATGACCAGTTAATCTTTGGCCAAAAGAAGTGTGGCAGTTTTTTTTTTAAATTTAATTAGTCTATGATGCTTTCATTCTTTATTGACTATCTAAATAATAAATTTGATATTTATTTTATTAGTATTGTAACTGGCTACGGGTCACTAATAATTTAAAGACCAGAGATAAATATAAGTTAATTTACTGTCACAATTAATTAAATCTAATTAGTATATCTATTACAATATAACCTTATAATCTACTGCCCTTACTTACTAATACATAAATAAATAGAAAATTACTTACGGCTAATATTAATTAAAATGTACAAATAAATTAAATATACTTATTTACTAAAAGGCCTCAAGATAACTTTTTGAACACTGTCACTTATCACCGTTATGACACAGACAGAGACTGACTGCCACTGCTGCCTCATTTATTTAACAGCTTACAGAAAGATTACAATGTATTCTATATTAGATTAGCAGGGCGATTGCTATGGTGGTGTGAGTGTAATGTGTACACAGTACAGGTAGGGTAACAGTATTGCTTACACAAGCTGTGCTCCCTGGATCATTACATTATCGCCATGGAACATCCTGATCTGGAAGTCCATGTAAGCCTTCTTCCTTTCTGAAGGAGACAGAGGAAGCAGGTGTTATCCTTCCTTAATTGCCCACTTCCCGTACAGATCTGGTCCTCACGCCATCTATTTCCCTAGTCCAGGGAACAGTATTGCTTACACAACCTGTGCTCCCTGGATCATTACATTATCGCCATGGAACATCCTGATCTGGAAATCCCAGTAAGCCTTCTTCCTTTCTAAAGGAGACAGAGGAAGCAGGTGTTATCCTTCCTTAATTGCCCACTTTCCGTACAGATCTGGTCCTGAAGCCATCTATTTCCCTAGTCCAGGGAACAGTATTATAGTAACTTGGTATATATACTTTCAAGTGTAAAACGTAATTATTTAAGAATATTAATTTAGTTGTGGTTTATTATCCCACGTAAATTTTAAACAATTAATGAGAGGGAATATAATAAAAAATCTACCTGTTCCAGCCAGGACTCGAACCTGGATCTCCTGTTTTCCGGGCCGGTATGCTTCTAATACACCACCGGGACGAGCTACATAACATTAAAGTCCAGGAGATCCAGGTTCGAGTCCTGGCTGGAACAGGTCAATTTTTTTTATTATATTCCCTCTCATTAACTGTTTAAAATTTACGTGAGATAATAAACCACAACTAAATTAATATTTATAAATGAAAATTCAAAAAAAAAAATTAAAAAAGTAAATAACGAGAGTCGATAAATAGCTGGACAATGTCAGCTCCTTCGAGCATAAGACGATGTATTCGTCTTTCTCGTTGGTTAGACTCTCGCTATTGTGGTGGGAATTAGTTATCTAGCTATTACCGTATTCTATTCCCTCTCATTAAGTAGTTATTTAAGATTTTGCTTGCCAGAGTAAAGTGGTCCCTGTACATTGTAAATAGAATAACTAATGTCGGCTGTTGAAATTATTTGCGGAATCAGTTGGCATTTCACTAATAAGTGTTTTTTTTTTTTAAATCAAACTTTATTTATAATTACATTCTACATTTTTTGCTTCTTGTAATGTGCTGGTTATCACTAATAAGTAAAGTCGAAAAGGAGGAAGAAATGAGATTAGTGTAATATAAATATTTTTCACTTTTTAGTGCTTATGAAGAAAGATATAGAAAGTAATATGTGTAAGCTGCCATTAAAAATGGCTTTTGTGTTATTTAAATCTTATATGGAAATTAAGAGAATGAAATTTGACAATTCTCTATTAAATGTGAACATAAATATTAAGTTCATTATGGAGCTAAATCGAATGAATGTAGGTGGGGATTGACTGAATTGTCAAGTATGAGAACAATTTTTTCTATCAAGTCATCGTATTTAATTTAACAAAAAAAAAAAAGAAAAGAAAAAAAGTGCAACATATTTGTAAAATCAATATTTTAGGACAAAAAATTGAACCATTAATAATAGATTATTAGTACCAAGTGTCAGTTCAAATTTTTTTTTTCGATTAAATGTGCGTAAAATTTAATTTGCATTATAAAGTTAGTACCCATATATTTTATATTGTAAGTTATTATGTATATGTTTATTTATAAAAGAAATATTTTTGCACTTGCACAGAAAATTTGAGGAATTCAGATTGGGGGTTTTCCTGTACTATAAACTTTAATTTTATGAACTAAAAGCTGCAATTAACTTTTCATTTTCTTTAAAAAATTTGACTTTTAAATTTAAAAAGAGGGGCGCCAGGCTAGCTTAGGGGATCCGTACGGGTCTTGCAATCCTGACGCAAATCCCGCCCATGTCAATCTTTTATTTATAATATAGAAGCTTGTCCTGAGCCATGGGTGTTTAGAGTGGGGTGGCAACCTGTAGATAGCCCCTCCCTCCAATTACCCTTTGTGGTTGCAAGGGAGGCTAACCAAGCAAAAAAATAAAATAAAAAATAAATAAAATAATGACTCCCGACTAACATGGAACACACACACAAAAATCAAAAGACAGGAACTAAATAGGAGATTTGGACAACTTTACAAGCTGCTAAACCGCAAGTCAACTTTAACTGTGACTAACAAACTAACTCTTTACAAGACACTGTTGAGACCTATTTGGACTTATGGAGTCGAACTGTGGGGAACTGCTAAACCATCCAACATCCAAAGAATACAGTCCTTCCAATCCAAAACCCTAAGAATCATAGTTGATGCACCCTATTACGTAACCAACTCCTTACTCCACAATGACCTTGAAATCCCGTTTGTAAAAGAAGTTATCACAACCCGTTTTAATAAATTCCACTCTGCCCTTTCCATGNTTACAAAAAATGAAACTATTAAACAGTGACGCATTAACCAGATTCTGATAATTAATCTGATATATGTGCTTGTGTGTGTATGAGTGTGTTACATATATGTATGTATACAAAAAATGAAAATCTCGCGACTGGGATATATACAACTAACATGAACAGAAGAAAGAAAAACTGTAGTGAACACACAAGAAGAAAAATTTGCCCCGATTGACGATGGGCAAGGAATCTCCCCGAAAATTGTATTCATTGCATTTTGTTTGTGTGTGTGTGTGTGTGTTCACTACACTCTTTCTTCCTTCTGTTTTTATTTATTACGTATATAGCTTCACTTTTTGATAAATCGTTTTTAGAAAACTACAAGAGCAAATACTGAGAAATTTTTTATTTTGTAAAATAATATTTTATAACTTATCCAAATTATCTTTAATTTAAACATTATAATGATGTATTTATGGGACAATTGGGCTGATAACCGTCCTATTGATGTCTTATAGAGCGGCAGTTAAATAAGAAGTGTACCTGTCATGTGCACACAACATTCCTCAAAAGCAAACGTTAACACTCACAGAAGTCCAAATGGCCTGGTGAAGAAAGTCCACCACGTAAAGTGTGAGATATCTCTCTTCCTGTGAGAGAAAGTCACAGTTGATGATGAAGGATGGCGTCATTACTCACAACGCACGAGGCCCACAGAGTCTTCCACATACATCTTCGAGGCTGTTAGCAGCAGGACACAACAACACTAGATATAAGCCTAGAACACATGCTGTCGTCATCAGGTGTTGATTACCTATTTTATTTTTACGGCAATAATTACCCAACAGATAATTATGTTCAGTCATTATTATAATCTTCATTACCGTGTTAATAATTTTCTATTTCCAATTCTTTTTTTTTTTTTTTTGTACTTTTATACATTTAAGCAGCACCATTATTCGGCCGCAGAACTGCAATCCATTATAAATATAAAATTACACAAAACGAAAAATAAATACCAATTACCGGATACCAACAAATATAATTGTTGTATTGACTCTGTGTGTGTGTGTGTGTGTATATATATATATGGTTTGAAAACTAATCAGTATTCTCAGACTGAATTAGATTTACTCAAATAATTGAATATAGTTACGTTATTTTCATTCAATTTTAATAACATTTAATAATATTTTTCTTGTCATATTCTCGAAAGATCAATTTTATAAGTCATTAAACACTTTTATTGTTGCCATAAATAGGTGAGATGGGTGTGAGAATCAATTTCGAAAGAAAATAAGATCTACTTTATGTTTTAGATAAATGTAGAAAACATTTAAAATAGCTTTATCTTAAATATTGTATAATGCTTTAAAATTATTATGATATAATATTCTAATTATATCATATAATAATAATAATTCTTGTAGATATGACATTTGATACATAAGGATAAAAGAAAAAAGATAATTATTTTAATTTTTATGATACTTGTTTATGTCAACAAATTACAAGATGTTAATGAGAGAAAGTAATAAATAAAGATTTGTTAATCATAAAAAAAATACTTGAGACAATTCTGAAACTCTAAATAGTTAGATTGGATGTGGGAAGATAATTATTCTAATGATTTTATTTACTAAAGTTTTATGTCACTGGAAAATGTCAGAGAAAAATTATCAATAATAATGTTCATTTTTATGTTATTATAATGTTATAATTATATTGTAATATTTACATTAATATATTATTACAATAAATATATTGTAATAATGTTACATTTATAATGTTCAATGCAAATGCAATGCGAAAAAAGATTTCTTGCACGCAGGATTCCTGCTCAAACGAAGTAAAGTAAATGAAGAGTTACATCCTGTATGCTAAAGATAGCATTGAGCGTAAAACTAAGGACCAATAAACAGTGGCACAGCACAGGAAAAAAATAGAGTGGGGAAAGTACTCAGCCATCTTAGTTATATTCGTAAATATCTTCCTTAATAAGAGCTTATCGCAAAATTTTATAAATATGAACGATAAGATATGAGATTTTACATGAATTAATATCGATTAACTGTTTTATATTCAAATATGAACGTACGAAATATGTCAATTATAAGCTTGGCCTTTTTCTACCCCCCCCCCTTTCCTTTAGGGAGTTTTAATTCCTTTAGCAGTTTAAAGTAGGAATCTTAAATGCATACTTTGGTTTCTATATCTGAAAAAAAAAAAGAGACCGCACACTCGAAGTTACATTCTTATATATTTTACATTTATTTAAAAATGTTACAAAAATTCAATATATTTATCCATATCTTTAACAATAACTTCTATTTTTTTCTATTTAGTCGCCTTTCACAAGCCACATTCTCCTCAAGAACCAATTAACTTTAAGGAAAACTGCTAAATAGATAATTCACATAAATAACTAATGTTCTAAAATGATATCCGTTTTTAATTACATATAATTGTACTTTACTGACATCTAAAATATATGATAAACAGTTTTTAAAAAAAAATAGTAACTTTTAATGCATATAACATAGAATATAAAAATTGTATAAACCACCGATGCAATTGAATANAGTTATATATATATATATTCCTCAAAATCCACTGTGGAATTATCTCCTTGGCAGGAACATCAATACAATTACTGGATCCTCTTAGCATTTGGAAGCCACTGCATTCTGGGATTATGGGAACAGTTCGATCTACAGATCCGTTCTAGGGGTCTAGATCTCCGTTCTCGTTCCATGCCGGGAGCCGACAACCAAATCTACTTAACGGGACGTGTTTAACCGAGAATGGGGGCTTATTGTGCTTGCAGCTGAGCTTAGACCCTCAAGTAACTATCGCACACCTCAACAGTATCAGTCCAACGGGCTTGCCTCTCAGATGATAGGTGGCTGAACTGAAGGTTTTGTTCAAATCAGTGTTTGCTTAGTGCTTGACTAAGAATAATTGAAAATTAAAGAATGTAAGATCAGGTATTTATAAAAATATCGGTCTGTGGTGCAGCCATTAGAAGTGGGTTTTAAGTTAGCCTTTCAAAGACACATTCAAATCTGTGAAGAAATGGTTGTGTGCGGTAATGTAAGGGGGACGAAACTGTTGGTCTGAAGAAAGATCACTTAAGGATGTTATGGATTGATTAAAGAGAATAAGATTTTAGCATCCTGGATTTTAAGAGACGGCCAGTAGTTGGGAGAAGACGGTATTAGAATGGAGAAATATCGGGCTGACTTAGGATCATACTGAGCACGGCCAACGGGAATGATCGTTCTCGTGCCCCACTGCAGATGTTCCTATCATAAGTACTGCCTGAGAGGAAACGGGAACCTAAGGATGCCAAGAGTTATTTGTATTGGGTTGACGTAATGACTTCATTGGGAGGACAATATATAGCAGAAAAGGTAACTGGAGAAGTGTAAGTATGGATTGAAGGCATCTGTAGAAGGCATGGGAAGTGCGAATAAGGAGCACAGTCCCAACGTGAGCTGTCTGTCATGGCTATCAGTTCGATATGTATCCTGGTGTGTTAAGTTTTTGAAGTTTATTTTGGCTTCCACGATCTCCGGGAATGTTCATTATTACTTCTTACGGGTTTGACCGATGTGCTAGGATGTTTTTTTGCCGAGCTTTCGTACATCATGTGATGGCTTCTTCAGTTCTGAAAGTAGAATGAGAGCGACTCTACTTCCGGTGAGGCTTTTTTCCTTCCTAGGACCGGACCTTGATCTAAGTCTGCCTTCCCATTGGTAGTTAACCAGAGAAGCTACTTATCATTTCATTTTGGAGGTGTCAGTCTGGCCCTTGCTATCACTGGGTGCTTAATTGATTTTCCCGACCGAGAGTGCTGGTTTCCATGCTGGTTCTGGTGAGAATTTAATAGTTGGCCATAGAAATAATTTTAAAAATTCCAAATAACGGTATTATTGAAGAAGGACATACTTTAAGTCAAACTTGGAAACCACCATTATCAGTTAGGAAAATCAGTAAAGCACCCAGTGATAGCAGGGGCCAGACAGACACCTCCGGAAATGAACTGATAAGAGCAACCAATGGGAAGGCATATTTAGATATAGGCCCGGCTCTAGGAAGAAATAAAAGCTCCCTGGACCTAGAGCCACACTCACTATACTTTCAGCCTTGAAGAAGCCATCACATGATGTACGAAATCTTACCAAAATGTAACTATATTATATTAATAAGCCCGGAATAAGTATTTGTGAATTTTTTGTTTTGTTTTATTAGTAAGTTTTTTTTTGGTTTCAGTGAGTAAGTGTATGCCTATGTCTTTGCCTTCTAGTGTCGGTTTGAGTTGGTTTATTCGTTTACGAGTTTACGCGTTTGGATGATCCTCGAGATATATCTCAGCGAAACTTCACACGTACGTCACTGTCACTTGACTGTTGTAAGCCACAAAAAAAAACATGTCATAAATCTTTTTGCAACTCGATTTATAAAGTTTGGATGATGAAGAGTTATATAGAAGGTATAGAGGTATAGAGGACCTCACCGCTACTCCCCCCCCCTCCTCTTATTAAAACTATTAATCACACTTGTATGTACACATGAGGTGAAAACCATTCTCTTAAGAGAAGAAGGAGTTTGCAAAATCTTAGGTAACATGGAATTAATCCTTACTGAATTATGGCGATTTGATATTTAGTCAATCAAAAATATTGGCTTAAAGAAAAAAAGATTATACTTTTAATATTAGATGATTTTAGTTGGGTTTCGGTCAAGGTAGATCCAAAAAACTCGAATTTAAAAAATGTATTTTTTTAAAGGATTATCTGCCAACGTTTCGGCTTACATTGTAAGCCATCTTCAGGGCTATCATGAAGACGAGAGAGGACTGAAATAAGTTCAGTCATGGATATGTGAACTTAGGGACAGGACGTCCTCTCTCGTCTTCATGATAGCCCTGAAGATGGCTTACAATGTAAGCCGAAACGTTGGCAGATAATCCTTTATTAAAAAATACATTTTTTAAA
>KZ808053.1:111740-149077 GCA_000696205.2 Oncopeltus fasciatus | reverse complement strand
ACACACACACACACACACACACACACACACACACACACACACACACACACACACACACACACACAAACAAACACAAACACAGGCACACGCTTATATTAAAAAAAGTCAAGCATTATTTAGTCAAAGTAATAATTCAAAAAGAAAAAAAAAATAGAACAGGTTACTTATAGATGGTAAAATAATTTTTCCGTTTTTTGACAACGCTGGCGTCAGCTGTGTATTTAATAATTTCAACACATTAGCTATGATGATGGAATGAAAGATTCCGAAAGCTGTTTAGCTGATTAAGAGTAAATAAAATGCAAAGTTTCTACGTTCTCTCTAATATTGTAAACATTATTCTTCATTCATTCATGAATAAATGATTAATGTCTGAGTATTGCATTTCCAATAATTAACGCGTATCTTTGTTTACCTTAGTAACTTTCATCTGGGATTACCGTATTACTTCTGTGCTTCTTCTTAGTTTGACGTAAAGTAATAAAAAACACACACACAAATCTAACAAAAGAGTATGTGACATAATGTGGAAGGTATGGGAAATATTTAAATTTCATGGAAGCTAGTTGCTCTTTGTCAGAACGAAAAGTAAGGTATTTCTCACAGAGAGAACAGAATAAATGTCTAGTATAAGTAGGACGTAAAATGAATCCATTGGCTGAAAAGTTTGCATAGATAATACAAAATAAAATAAATAAGCCATGAACTACTTATGGATTAGCACATAAATATCAATAAATAACTTTTCCAGTAGTAGATGTCTTATTTTAGTAGAGGATTTGTTGGGGTTCGGTCAAGGTTGATCAATCACATTTTAACACATATTCAGATTTTATTTAATACAATGACGTAAGAAATAAAAAAAAAAAATATCTGATTTACATTATTGGAACATAGATGATAAATTTTTTTTTAATTAGGAAGGAATTATTTCGGACAAGTAAACTTAGGATTTAGAAGGATGGCGTATATTTTTTCAGGATCACTTCAAGAAATTTGTTCCATGCCAGTTCTGACGTTAACTGGATTGTCTTGTAAGTTAATGTGAACGGTTTCAGAACCACAAAAGTCGTTTGTGTTCATTAGTTTCAGTAGAAAGAATGGTTATGTTATCGAAGTAAAATGTGTGTTCGTCGTGATTGACGTGTTTTGTGAGAGCAGTATTCATTAGTTTTTGTTAAAGTAATTTTCGTGATTTTTGATTCTTCGTTAAATTTGGTATCTGATTGGACCAATAGCAAGCTTCAGGTTAGGGAAAGCTTTACTAAGGGGTTTCTTAATTTTTTTTTTATACCCTGAAAGTTGGGGAATTTATGGGATAGAGTGAAAAGTAAGTTATTTTAAGAGGGGAGGGGGGCTTGGTTTGGGAAGTCGATAATCATAATTCTACTATTATTATTAACCTCTATTATTATTATTATATTCTAATAATTATCCTTTCGCTTTTCGATCAGAAACTCTCCAATCGTCAGCACAAATACCCCGGAGAGCTAAATTGATAGATTTGGTCTTAAGTCCTCTGAAAAATAACGGGCCAATATCCAAAGATTTTTGTGAAAAAAAAAAAAAAAAACTGATCTAAGGACAAAAAAGGCAGGACACACTGATAAACGAAGAACGAAATGGAATTCAACACATGAAATTGGAATGCCATAGCGACGGACAGCTTTGTTATACTCATAGGCACGCCATGCGATACACACACACACACACACACATATATATATGTATAAGTTTTTCAAAAGTGGCTTCACAGTACCATTGTGATTTCCTAGATAGAAATCTGCTATTTGTTGTAGTTAGGCTTGAGTAAGACAGCTCCCTTGGAAGCAGAAACTGCTGTTCCCTCTACCCTCTGTATTGGACCTGTCAGTATCGAGTGTCAGGCTGAGGNATATGCAAACAGAAAATAAAAAAATCTAAATAAATAAATATTAATTTTATTTGTGGTTTTTAATCCCACGTAAATTTAAATAAATTAATGCAAGGGAATAGAATAAAAAATCTAAGTGTCCCAGCATGCCCGCCCGGAAAGCATGAGGTTCACTTTCGAGTCCTGGCTGAGACAGTTTAGATTTTTTATTCTGTTCCCTTGCACTAAAGATTGTTAAAATTTACGTGGGATTATATACCACAAAAAAACAAATTTATAAAATTAAAAAATTAAAAGTAAATAACGAGAGTCATTTAAACAGCTTGACNTATATATATATATATATATATATATATATATAGTGTGTGTGTTGATAGAGCATGGATGGGGAAGTATATTTATATAAAGAAGTGAGAGAGCTATAGAATGATGGGGAAAAGACGATAACAGCTGTAACTAACTAAATAGCTATAGGGTTAGAGATGTCTAAAAAATACAGATATAGAGACCTAGGGATTGCTAGAGGGTTAGACAGAAAGCGATAGAGATGTAGAAAACGTTCGAGACTTAAAATTGACAGTGATTATGGAAAGTACTGTGAGCTAGGGAAAACACGGATATAAAACTAAATATATCTGGAAATATAAACCACTTAGAGATAGATTTAATGTTGCTAAATGGATAGATAGAATGATATAGTGGTTTAAAGATTGCTGGAGAACTCCGGAGATTGACTGATAGTCATATAGAGCTGCGAAACGGGAGTGTATGTATGACCTAGAAGGATTATGATCAAAAGACCTATTGAGAGGAAGAGATTGAATGCTCGAGAATGGGGAGTGTTAGAGGCTATGGTAGAGATAATACTGTGACTGCTATAGATATCTATAGAGATTTAAAGAGGTCAAGAAGAACAGAGATAGAAAGCTAGGCATTGCTAAAAGGTTAGAAAGAGATAGATTGATGAGTAATGATTGCTGGAGAGTTCGTGATTCTGAGCTAGAGAGTGCCGCAAAACAAGAGAGAACACACATGTAGTAGTATAGGGCAAATAAGTACTAGAGAGAAAGTGGATCTTGAGTGAGATTTAGTAAACCGGAAACCAAGGATCAACAGAGAACCAAACCTTACTTGGGGAGTTGTAAGCGAGAGAGCTATTGATAACTTAGCATTGAGTGCAAGTGTGAAGAAAAATGATTATGGAAAGTTATATGAGGAGAGGATTGTCAGTCATGATTTAGTCACTGTGAAGCAGTATCTCTCTCTCTCCCCATTACCCAATTTGCCCTGTCAAAGGCCTGAAATTTAGGCGGAAACGTTGGTAAAAAAAAAAATTTTTTTTGGTTTCAAATCAGATTTTAATTCTTTAGCTACTAAGATGAATTCCTTACTATCCTTTCCTCATAAAACATGAGGGTCAACAAATTAACCCCCTGAAAGCCGGAGAGTGCTGGGTGGCTGGAGGGGCAAGACAGGTTAGGGCTGTGGAGATGTGAGGCTTTACTGAAATCTTCAGGACAACCAGAGAGATGTTTAGTGAGGAGGGGGGTGGGGCGTAGATAGCCTCAGTAGCACGGAAATTTGAGCGGGAAGACATAATGGAGGGAGAGGGTAACAGTCACTTTACCTCCCAACTTCCCAGGCGACAGACTTGCAGAAGTTGGCAGTCAGAGGGGGCCAGAGTCGGGAGCTAGAGACATATTGACCATTGCGGTGAAACTACTTCCAATCACTAATTCTCCGAGGGAATGCATTCCTTAATTAGTTTCTGACAATCTCACCAAGTTCTTCAAGTCCTAGTCTACTAAGATGGAGTCCTAGCTCCGTTCAATTCCTGTCATCCTAGTCCTCCAGTTATTCCTTATGCACAAGTGTTGAAGAGATCCTCCAAGTCCTAATGGTAATGCTGATAAAGACGTTGAAGGGCTAACGTTTAATGCGGAGTGTTCTCCTTCCATCTTGTGCATTGTCTACACATTCTGATTGGCAAAGGAACTAGAGAGATTACTTTCCAGAAATGGAAAAGTTCTGTTCTCCGGCTTGACATTTCAGCTAATCCTTTACTACTATTCGTCTGATTTCGCTTAAAATAAAATTATTCCTTTTTTTTTAATATTTAAAAGCCACTAGCCGAACTAAAGCAGGAGAAAATAAAAACTGTGGCGTGTATGCCAAAGGTAATTAAGTAAAACAACCAATTATGGAGTCCAGAACATAAATATAATAAAATGGAGAATTTTTTAATCGTAGATATTATTATTATTATTAGATGTTTTTTTTTTGTTGAAGTACGGTCAAGGTATATCCAAAAAATACAAATTTAAAAAAAAAATATTTTAAAAATTATCTGCCAACGTTTCGGCTTTTATTGTAAGGGCTGTTGAAATAAAATGTCATAAGAATAAAAAATTAAAATAAGACAATATTATTATATAGAATTGTCATAACTAAATGATCAAAAGTATGAATGTAGTAAATTATGTAGAAAAATTTAAAATACAAAAAACAAACTATAAAAAAAATATAATTAACTACACCTACCTATCATGAAGGCGAGAAGGGACGTTGTGTCACCAAGATTCCATTTTCACGACTGAGAGATAGGGTTTGAAATTTTTTAGAAATTTCTTTGAGATGGACACCGTGGGTGGTGGAATGGTGGGGGGTAAGAGGCGGTAAGTACAGAGGGAGAGCGGCCTACTTCAAAGGGGGCAATAGAAAGAAAAAAAAGGTAGGACATTATTGCGGATAAGTAACTTTTGGAACTGTGAAAAATGTTTGACTGGTATATTTTGCAGGAGGGCTTATGGTTTTTCAGAATGTTGAAAATGTTTGAATAGGTTGAAGAACGGTTTCAGGTAAAAGGCGTTTGTGTTCATGGGGTTCAGTGGAAAGAATGGTAATGTTATCAAAGTCAAATGTGTATTTTTCATGAAAGACGTTTTTTGTGAGAGTAGTTCTATTAGATTTTTTTTGCGTCATTTTTATGGTTGTTGATTCTACGGGAAATAGGGTTAAAAATTGTTTGTTTTTTGTACTTTGAATTTTTCTATATAGTTTAATACATTCATACTTTTGATATCACATTACATTTAGTTATGACAATCCTATATAATAATATTGTAAATAATTTAATTTTTTTTTTCTTTCTTACTTTTATTTTTTATTCTTATAGCATTGTATTGCATCAGCCCTGAAGATGTCTTACAATGTAAGTCGAAATGTTGGCTTACATTGTAAGCCATCATATACACTTTTTAAAATTTGTATTTTTTGGATCTATCTTGACCAAACCCCAACAAAAAATCATCTAATAAAATATAATAATTTGTGGTTCTGGTAGATCTAGAAATTGTTTTATTTCTCTTTGTAAGTCCTAAAATATTTCTTTCGTCAATGAACCTATCTGTGTTATGATGAAGGCTTGGTTAAAATTTATTTGGTTAAAATAAATACTTTTTTGGTTACAAATTAGTTATTAATTTTTCAACAACCAAGACTAAATTCCTGATAATTTTTTTTTCATATCTGTGTTGAGTTTCATTACTGTGTAGTGTCATATAATGTACTGTCTAATGTTACTGCTTCATTAAGAAGAAAAACATTACTCTCTACCTGTCTAAGTAGAACTAATTACTCAGTTGCATTGAAGTAATTTGTAAGAATTGAATTTAATTGTTTTTACTTCGATTGATTAGCTGGAGTGGTGGTCGGAGTTTGTGTGTTCGCAGTTCTGTTCCAGAACTCCTTGAACGAGGCTCGAATCAGCGGAGCAGTTCTGGAGGATCAACGAAGTACCCTCAAACTTAAGTCCTAACTTAACTCTGCAAGTTCGAAGGGTTATCTCTCAGGTTTGGGGACACTCCTCCCTCTCTCTCTTTAGCCTACTAACTACTTCCTGCTCCATGAATTCCAGATAAAATATTATTATTCCTTATAAGAATTACTTTTAAGAAGGAAATTTAAGCTCTCAGTCTCTGAAGAAAAAAAATTTATATATAATTGTTCACGTAGGCTTCCACAGTCATCAGATGTATGTAAAGTTTTTTTCGGGTTGGACCGTGTAAAGTTTTTGATGGTTGCCGAGCTTTCGCACATCCTGTGATGGCTTCTTCAGGGCTGAATAGAGAATGAGAGCTGTCTTCAAATCCAGGGGTATTTATACCCGGCCCTGTCCGGTCCTTGGGCGAAGCCTGTCTTNACAGAAGAAAGTTCCTATAATGAGTATTATTTTAATGAGACAATGGTAGTAAAACCCCTTGGCTTATTCCTGCTTAGGGAGAGGAAGAGTGTGAAAGCAATACACCATCAATTGCGTTATTATATATCTGTAATATATGCTTTTATAAAAAAAATAGAACAAAAATATTAGAAAGTACATTTTACCCCTATTATCTTCTATAATATAAATTAAGTATAAGAAAGTTTATAAAAGGAAAGTTTTTTGACCGTAGATATTATTATTAGATGATTTTAGTTGGGGTTCGGTCAAGGGAAATAAAAAAAAAATACAAATTTAAAAAAAAGTGAATTTCTTAAAAGATTATCTGCCAACGTTATGGAAATGTGAACTTAGGGACAGGACGTCCTCTCACGTCTTCATGATAGGCAGCCCTGAAGATGGCTTACAATGTAAGCCGAAACGTTGGCAGATAATCTGTTAAAAAAAGACCCTTTTTTAAAATTCGTATTTTTTTTGGTTCTACCTTGTCTGAATCCCAACTAAAATCGTCTAATGATATAATATAACTCTTTTAGAAAAAATATATGAAAGAAAGAAGTGGATATCAGTTTTAGTGCCGTATACATTAGGATTTGTCTAATATTATTTATATATTTAATAAAATGTATTAAGAAAAAAATCTTGAATAAGAGTAAATTAAAGAATACTGTTATCAGTTTAAGTCAATAAAATAAACTTTAAAACATAATTTTCGACATTAAACATTAAATCTTTGTATATTTTGTTATTAAATATTTGCAGTAAACTGATTTACTTTTAGAATTCAGTGATTGTTAAAATAATTTATCTTCATTCTCGGATTTCATGCTGGAGATCTATAAGTTTTATAGAAAAAGTAATACGCTAATTTTAGTTAATATAACTCTTAGCTCTCTTTCTAATTTTTAAAATATTAATCAAATAACCTCGTTTATTTACTGTCTTGCTAACGGTTAAGATTTAATGGGGGATGCAATTCGACATATCATTCATTTTTAATTAATTATGACCAGTTTTAATGTTAATGCTAACTGTGATAAATTGAAATAAGTATCAGTCTGAACCTGTGTTTTCGAATTGCGGGCAGTCTCATGCTATTGGTTTACTGATGGGTGGTTAACCTCCTAACCAAGGGGAGTTAAACCGTTCCTAAAGATGAGATATTAAAGGAGAGAATGACTCTTCCACAGGGGCTAGAATAGAGAACGTCTCAGTCGGATGTCTCACTGGACTGGTAAGTATAGATCGAGATTGATGTCAAATGCAAATGTGACACAGCTGACTAATCCTGACTCTCCCCCCCCTTCCAAAAATGACTAGGACTCGGAGTCGCTGGGCTGCGGAAATGGGCGATTGGCGACGGTGTGGGAGGGGGGGGGTCCAAACGAACGTCACGTTCAGCAAATGCAAACCTGCAAACAGACAGATTATTGCAGTAGGGCGGTGAGTAGCGATCCCAATCCGACTGCTATTACACAACAATCAATACTACAGTCTGTAGGTCAAATGTATCCCGAAGTAATGTATTTTAGGGGCAGATTGCAGTTTTATTTACCTTTCAGCAGATCTCCACTAAGGAAATAATGGTAGCCTAGTAACTATGACGCGAATTTTGAATATTTTTTACACATCACCGATTTCATATCGCAGGAGGCTTACTATACTTATCCCACGCACACATACACGCACACCCACACACACACACACACGCGCGCGCGCGCACACTATATTAAGTTTCATCGTTGGGTAATTAATTACCCTTTCCGTAACCTTAAGAATCCCGGCCGAAGATTGTGTTTAGGAACACGTCGTTCTTAGAACTTTTGTGTGTTCAGTACATAATTAAGATATTGACTTAAGATCACCTAGGTCTCTCTCTCTCTCTCTCTCTCTCGAGGAAGAGGTCGTGAGGACCATTAATGAGGTTTAGGAGAATTGTATGTACACAAGTATGTTATATGAGAAGTGAAATTATAATGGGAAGGATAAGGGTGTTTTAGGCAAAAACCGTATTTAAAAATCGTCTATATTTCAGTTTTTATTGAATAAAAAAAATTGAAGAATGAAGTAGAAAAATATTTTCCAACATGTATATTCCATAATATTTGTTTAAAAACTACATAACTTAGTATATGAATATACTACATTTAGAGTTTGGCGGTATCACTCTCGTTTAGAATATAGAAATTAAATTCAGTTTTTGAGTTGCATATAAACAATGTTTGAATTTTTAATATCTAAAATCTAATCTCTAGAAAGGAGCGTTTAAAAGAAGAGTCGAATTTATAATCGTAATAGCATATTGTATATTTTGTTTATAAAATAACTGGCGTAATATGTAGTTTTCTGACATTTTTTTTTCACTATATATATCTTTATTATTTCTGTGAAAAACCGTATACAGAAGAAGCTATTTAAGAATGTAACTACAAAGGTAGAGCACTTCTCCTCTCCCCGTCCTTGAGGGACTGGAGCCTTTTATTCTCATTGTCCTCTCCGAATTGCAAAATTGTAACAATTATAGTAATTTATACTTACTTTGCTCTACAAATAATTTAAATAAAATAAAGATAATTAAAAATTAAAGCTTTTATAATTTAGTCTATCTGTGGCCCTCATTCCATTCCCCTCTCCGCCGCCTAACCATATTTCAATTATTACAAACGCATACAGAGAGTTGGATAAGTATAGAGACAAAATGAATTTCAATTAATTTATAGGCTGAGTAATTTATGTAAAATTCACTTGCAGCCCTTAGCTTGTGAACGGCTAAATCCCCAATGTCGCTAATCAGATTAGTTTCAATTATTGCTAAGTTTTAATAATGAGTTGATTAAAAACAAAAAATAACTTTATCGATCTTGTTAGTAATCTGATTGACGATAATTTGGATTAACCCCAAAAGTGAGTTAGAGTAAAAATTAATAAACCTCAATTCGCCCCCTGCATCACCCCCCACCCCTCCCCCCAAATAAGGCTTGAAAATTGGTTTCCCTCTCATTATGAATGGGATCTCGTTGTAATTCAGAACAGATACAGTCGTTATTTGTGAAACACTCTGTCATTAGCCGATTAATTACAAGATAGCCAATAAATGTTCCCTTTCAATCGATACGCTTGTGAGTTTGGTAACTTAAATTTGTAAGTTGTAGTCCATCGCAGCGCTTCACGCATGCGTAATCCTGGAGATAACACAATATCTTGTGTTTAAAGTCGGTGATATATCAATGAACTTCATTCTTGAGTTCATGACCTGTCATTGTCACTGGTTCGGGCGTTGTCTTTTGCAAGTTTTAACCCATTTATTCCTGGGGGTGACAGCACACACGGGTCATAAGAAATATTGTTATAGGCTACCGGTCAACGAAGATAAATGAAACTTAATTTAATATCACAAAAAATTATACCCACGAATTACAATTCAACTTTCTACCCTTACTAATTAATAAATAAACAAATAGAAAATATAAATTAATTACACTAATATATACAAATAAATTGAATGTGCTAATTTAAAAAAAAAAAAAAAAACCCCAAGATAACTTTCTAATTACTGTAACTCATGATTTCATTGTCAGTGGTACTGTAAATGCTATGACCAGCCCGACGCTCTGAATCACCCGATCTGACACGGAATCTGTCACTAAGTAATACTAACTTAACACCTACTCGGGTGGGCCGTTGGCGAGTTGCTTTTATAACTTCCCGGAAGGGACGAGACAACTCTAGAAAATTCTAATAGTTATTTCTATGTAAAGATCATTCCCTTTTCAGAAGTAAGGAAGCAGGTGGCATCCTTCAATTGGCCCATTCCCGTAAGGGTCTGGTTCTGACGCTACCCCGTCTTCCCCAGTCTTTAACATTATTACAGCCGAGCTTTTCCCATGACAGGCATTTTAAAAATGTTTTAGAAATTTTCTCTGTAGCTAATACGTAGATTTAAAAAATAATGGTCAATAAAATTTATATAAATATGGAAGAAAATAGAAATTGTAAATTGCTAGTAACAATAGGTTCTCTTTGCAGTGAGGGTAAGAAGGTAATTAGGTCCTAATAAGGAATTATGTTTATTAGCAATCAAGTTAAACAAATATTTCTTTATTGATACAAAATTATTTAACGATTCAAATTTTTAAATTTAACGATTACAAGAGGGGGTTGAAACGCTAAGTGCTTGTAAAAACAAAAAGTTTTTTTTTTCTTTTTTTAACGCCCAACACGCCCCCTTTGTTTGCCGATATATTCATTTGGCAATATTAAAACTCATTACAGATTTGTTTATATTTAATATATATAGTAACATAAAAAATTTGTTTAATTGAACTAATAAGAATTNATATATATATATATATAGGAATATTTTATATATAGTTAAGACCCTTAAACATGAACGCAGTTTTGTTTATCGATAAATTATATTTTCTATAAGTGACTGGGGTCAAATTATATGGAAAGTTCAAACACAAATACTTGTGTATTTCTTGTCTAAAATATTGTAAATTCGCTTAGCTTGCGAAATTCTTGGGTGAAGGAGTTTTGTTAACGGTAATTATATAGAAATGAAAACATTTATTCTTGTTTTTTAGGCTAATAAAACTGTTTTTGTTAAGTAAATTCAACTCTTCATTTCATAGTTCACTGTCTCATCGGGACTTGCGAAACAGAAACTTACATACAGGAATATTTTTTAAAAGGACGCAAATTTCTCTATAGTTGAGGACAGATTCGGTGTTGGAGTAAAACGTCTCTCGTTTCTTATCAGCAAGGATCAAATTGTCTGGATCCAGACATTAATTTCCTCTAGAGACAAGGAAGCAATAAATTACTTACATAGCTAGAGTTGAAAGATTTATTATTTTTATTTCGTTTAACATTATAGGTTTTTGTAATGGAAAATAAATTACATGCATGCTAATTTTATTCATATGATATACATATTCTCGTACATAAACATATATATATATATNAATTATAAACTTATTATTATAGGCCAAGCATAATTAAATAAAATGATATATTAGAAAAAAAACTTATTTTTTAATCAAATATTTATATTATTCTTCATTTCATATAAAATACAATTAACACTCAAAGTAGAGTCCATTGTTATCTCTACCACCATTAACCATTTGGTAGCCTATTGCTCATACTACAAGAATACCATTCCTTGGGATGCAAGTGTACCTTTCACAATTGCCATTGTACTTCAGGAAGAGTTGATGTAAACTTTACCTGCGTATTCAGAATGATTTTAGCTACTTCTTATGTGTTGGAAGTAATACTGTATCTTAGCATTGTTATCGTGTATAATTTGATTGTCTTTATTGAATTTGTTAAGCAGTTGTTTCGTAATGGATAATTGTTTATCTATATTGTGTTCGAGAATATGTTCATCAGATTTTACCTTTGTAAGTATGTCATCTTACTTTGCTTAATCAATAGCATATTGCCTGTTAGCCAAGATATAGTATTAATAATTAATAATTATAATTTATTATATATATATATATATATATATAATTGATTTGTAGTAAAATAAAATTCAACTAAAAGTATTCAAAGGCCTCCCTCCGTCTTTTATATTGACTATAAATTTATAGCAAGCTATAACTTACCATTTACCTCATTGTTTAAGCGACTTGCGAGATGGAATTATGGTATAAAGTTTATTTTTGCCCGTTTTTGATGAAATGTAAAATAAATTTGCTCGGTATCAGCGTTTATGGCAAATTACTTACTATTGGAGTAGGTATTCAAAAAACAAGGGCTTCCTATATTCCATCTAGGACTATTCCGATGTAAATTTATACTGTTACGTGTATTTTGTGTAATATTTTAATTTAAATAAGCACATTTAAATACCACATTTATCTCTTTATGGAAATTGGAAATAATATATTTCTTACTAACTTTTTCTCGTATTGCCTTATGGTAGAAGTAACAAGTTGATCAGTAATTGATGTTTTTTCCACCAGTTCCTCTATTTCCACTCTATATGAATACTTCAGTTTATGGATTGAGTTCGATATCCAATGTTTTCTAAAGTAAGGGAGGGGATATTGCAAATGGAAAGGTTTCCAAGTATGGGAGCGGTAGGCGTTGGCGCTCATTGCTCTTCGATACGTGTGTAAAGTTGTTGCAACCGAAGAATAGGGTAGGTGAGAAATTATTGACGAGGGTTGTTAGCCTAATGGCGGGCGATAAAACTCCCCCTCGCGAGATGGTGGCAAGCGCCTCCGGGGTGTCCGAACAGACAAAGGTGTCGGCCCTCAATGAGACGACCTAAATGCCTGCTCTTGACTAAAACATCAGGCACAGGCCGTTTAAGCAAAGTGGTAGAGGTCTACTTGAATATTTAAGTGGGGTAAGAGATCTCCGCCCTTCTTCTTTAAAACCCCCTGTTAAGAATGTAAGCCAGCACGGAGAGGGAGGGGTAGGGGGGAAAGCGCATTTCGGAAGAGCACGCCTGATACAGAGTAATTTTTCACCCCTCTTGCTTTCTTCTAAGGCAATTTCTTTTTGGAGAAGAGACATTATTTGACAGTACCGGTTTATCTGCAGGTTTGTCGCGTCAGTCAGTGGGATTATCCTTATTTTACACAGTTTTATTTTTTAAAGAGGTCCTTTTCCTGTCAAATTACAATCATACATTATCCTGACACCGTTTTCAAAGAATTACATGTTACTAAATCAAATTATATATATATATATATATATATATATATATATTCCAGAAAAACCTTATGTGACAAATGAAAAGTGTTCTTTGTGATTAATGTGTGTGTGTGTACGCGCACGACATAATGGTCTGATTGATTTTGAAATATGCTCATATAAGTCCTTAGCGCATTAACTGCGAAATCTAAGCAGATACTTTCATTGCAAGGTACAAGGTGTAGTTAGTAGGACTACTATTTGTGGAATATAATTTGTGTTGTTGCTGGTTCTAGAGTGTATAGTTAAAATGTCATTATAAAATAAGTGTTTGGATATTGTGTGATTGTGTTTAAATATTCTATTTAAAAAAAAAATGCTGTAACGGAAGCCTCTCATTGGTCATTATCTCGATGTAGTAGGAGTATGATTACCTCCAAAGGCTAAGGGCCATCTCACCTGCTTTCTTGTATTGCTGGACTGTATCCAGCAGTAATAGCAGTATGGTGTACAATATCATTTTCTTTTGCACTGTGTACAGTATGGCAGAATTTTAAACTATGTAAGCTTAGTCTATTTTGGAGCTGATTATATTTCTGTATAATGGGAGCGTAGATGAACGGTTTCTCCCCCAGGAAGTCTTTGCTATTGTTTTTAATATGTTAAGTAAGGGCAAAGAAAAACCAGTCTACAACTGTTTCGGGTGATTTTTTCAGTACATTTTTAAGTCGAAATTTAATCTTAGATATTTTCCCGATTGATAAATTTTATTAAGAGATTTTTCTTATTGATAAATTATAATGAATGGTGTTATTCTATATGAAAATAAAACTACAACAGTTTTAAATAATGAGCTAGTGTAACCTTTACTGTTAATCCAGGAATTTAATTTCTCCAGGGCATGTTGAATTTTTATGAAAATACTTTCAAGATTTTTGCTCTAATTAAATATGTACATTGTCACAGGCTATAACGTAAGCGATTTCGCTATCTCTTCTCCTAGCTGTAGTTGGTACTCTCAATCTGTCTCAAGGAAGGAGAATGACAACGAAGGAATAATAAATTTCGTTGGAACGGATTCTAGGAAGATCAGGAGGGGGACGGGGGTTAACGGATTTCGTCTGAATTTTACAGAGAAGTATTATCTTAGAAAATTTGCAACTTTTATTTCGAACACTATAACTCCTTAACCCGCTCCGATCGGCCTTTTTCACGGAATTCGGTTTCCTAAATTTCTAATTCATCGACGTCATAGAGCGGCCTGACACACACACATATATAATAAATAACTGGAAAGAGAAAGAGTGTAGTGAACACACAAGAAGAAAAAAACTCCCTGTAAGGCGGGTTAGAAATATGAATATATAATGTAATACTAGATTTTTTGCATTTAAAATAAATTCTGTGTAAATTAAAAATATATAAAGAGTTTAGAACTGACATACACTACGAAAATTATGAATCGTCATTATGAATCGTCATTATGATTGCGTTTAAGCGCCTTACGATAGTACTTTTGGTGAACTACACATCATAATCTCCTATGTGGGAGTGGGGTCGATGGGCCCCTTCTCCCTGCACAGCGATGACCACTTATTTGTTTTATTGTTGATTTTATTTTTATTTTATTATATTTTTTTTATATATGTATATTGTATTAGTTTTGANTTTAAGTCATCAAATTACAACATGTTAAGTAACAGATTGTAATAAATACAGATTTATTATTAAAAAAAAAAAAAAAGACCTAATCTCACTGACCTTGTTGAGCGTCTGCGATGCGGACTGCGGGGCAGGCGAGGGTCCGCGGAAGCCGAGCTTGCTCGCGTGGAAGGCCGAGCCGTAGCAGTACATGAGCATCATCGTGGTCGGGAAGTAGAAGGAGCAGGCGGCCAGGATCCTCAGGCTGGGCCTGGGGTAGAAGGGCTCGCAGGCAGCAAGGCCGCTCAGGTTGAAGTAGTAGCCCCCGCGTTGGAGCACCACTGCCGAGTAGATGGTGAGCGAGGCGACTAGGGTCACGGACAGCACGGTCATGCAACCCTGACAGAAGCACTGAAATAGAAAATAACAAGATAAATATTAATTTTCTAGTGGTATTTAATCACACGTCAATTTTTAGTGCAAGGGAACAAAATAAAAAATCTAACTGTCCCAGCCAGGACTCGAACCTGGATCCTATGCTTTCCGGGCCGGTGCGTTACCATTTACACTACTAGGACAAACCTGATAAGTTATTAAATTCCGCGAACTAGCGTAAATGGTAACGTACCTGCCCGGAAAGCTGGAGATCCAGATATGAGTCCTGGCTGGGACAGTTAGATTTTTTATTTAGTTCCCTTGCACTAAAAATTGAGAAAACAACAAGTAATTGTCTCAGAACTATAATGTATAATCAATTAGTATAAAGCACTCCAAGATAATTTCCAAATGGAGAGTTTTTGACAGCGGAGATTATTAGTTTTTTTGGTTTTTTTAAACCTTTATTTATATATTACATTCTGTTAAAAATAAATAAAATTTTTTTTTTATTTGATAACAATGTATAATAGAAAATAAATGACATTAATGAAAGTCACATGAGGAGAGGAGTTGACCAGTGTCACCACTCTCAAATTATTTACAAATTATGTCCCCAGGAGGTCGCGGTGCCATCTTCGTTGGAGCCGATGGGGAGGGTTGTAGGGGTTGGAGTTGGAAGACAAGGTCTGTGCCAGTGGATTAGGATGGTATGGCAGTTTACTGTGGAAAAGGCTGAAGCGGGAAGAATATCGATCCTGAACAAAAGGAATATTAAAATCGTGGTGAAGAGAGGAATTAGATACGTAATAGGGAGCATTTGCAATTATTCTCAGGATTTTGGATTGAAAGGACTGGATTCTTTGGATGTTGGAAGGCTTGGGAGATTATTAGTAGAGAATTTATTGGGGTTCAGGCAAGGATGTCTTGAGGTGTGAAGAAAAATTCGGTGGAATAGATGGAGTCATCGGGTTCGCCTGAGTGAAGGTGGTTAGTGATGATGTTACTGACTCTAAAACGTGACAATTCCCTCCCGTCTTCACTAACAGATTAACGGGAGTCTCTCTCTATAAATGTATTTCAAATCAACTATTCATTTGGGAATATTTGATTTAAAATTTTGCGGTGGGAGGGGGGGGGGTCTGAGAAATTGGGGTTTCTATCCTATTTGCAGCCTATATAGCAAGGATTTTTTCCTTTATTCAGACAAATTCAATTATTGTCACTGTTCGTAAATAACATAATGACCAATATGTCCAAACGCTGCCATCTAGCTTGTAAGCGATGCACTGTAACTGAATTTGTAGTACTCTTGATACACATTGATTTTTGATGCTTGAAAATTACTTAAATCAGTGGAGTAGAAGAATCTGATGTTAAAACACACCTTTCAAAAATAAATTTAAAAAATAAGCATTTTATCATGGAATGAAAAAAAAAAAAAAAAAAATGGTGTCCATAGTTTTTAGAGAATAAATCTGGGCAAGGTGACGAGTATAGTTCACTTCTAATAATAATTTTACAGATTTAACTGAAATTTCGTGGTAAAGACACGTAGTAATTTATGCAAAAGTGATAATGACTTATTTCTAGTTTATGGCATCAGATTTTTTCGGAAGGGGGGATCCATTTTGATTTATGAATGCAAACGTTCCATCAATGCTCCGTTTTTTTTGTGTGTGTGTTTTTTGGGGCAGTTTCTGAATATAGGAATAATTTATTTCTTCAAATATACAGGTGCAGATGCCTTTATTCAATTGACTGTTAGGGGTCGATTTTCTTTTTAGATCAAAATTTACAATTTAAGTATTTCAGCATCTCAGCTGATTCACGGAGGAAGATATCTTCTGAATCCCAATTAGGATAGTGGACTTATGACGTAGCATTGTGCCAGTAGACATTGGTTACTTAAAGTTTTGGATCTAATGAAGTACTAGTCCACGCTGGTCATATTTTGTTCGCTGTAAACCACTGCAGTGTCTTATAATTACCTTAGGCAAGAGAATATTTTGGTACTTTCGCCATTTACCAACTTTTTTGGGAAATCAGACTTTGCTCTCCTTTATTGTCAACTTAAAACTGTAGAGTAGAGTCTATGGCCGGACCATTCAGATTTTGAGAATTGGCTACAAATCGCACTAAAAGAATAATCATTGACTAATGGTCGCGTATTTCAGGATGCGGATCATGGGCGTATCATTAGGCTGCAGACGTATGGCCATTTTAAGGATAAGCCCAAAGCTATTTGTTGACTTAGAAACCCCCACATCGTTCTTAAGGGTGGGACCAAGAGGACAATTTGTGGGGTTAAGCCCATATCTATGTCTATATGAGCATTATATTTCTTGTAAAAATTATGAGATGGCTTTCTCCTTTTTCTTTGAACTCCCTTTTAACTCCTGAGGTACTAGGGGGGGATGACTATTTACAGCCTACATACTAAATCCTCATGGTACAGGGCAAGGCTCAATTTCTAAATATCCATCTCGCCCAGTGCGGGAGCTAAAGGGATCCAAATAGATTCCTTCGGCCAAGCCTTCATTGTTAAACTTTAACTAAAAGTAGGAATATATTCCTTCTTAATTGGAAGAAATGGTAATCAAAATGAAAATGGTTTTAAAAAAAAAACATTTTGCTTGAAAATTACAGGCACACTAAGAGTTTTTCTAGTTTCTACTAATTATCTCTCTCGCTCTCCTATCTTATCTATAAACAGTTACTATTTATTTTATAAGAAGAATGTATTCCAATTATTAGCAGGAACTTTGCATTAAATATCATTTCTGGAAGGCCGAGGTACGAAGTTGCGGGATTCAACTATTTAGTTTTATATTTTTTTTTTTTTTTTTTTTTTTGTGGAGGTAAGACTCTCGACACTAGTGCGGGGAATTTAATAACTTATCAAAATTGTCCTGGTAGCATAAATGGTAAATGCACCGGCCCGGAAAGCAGGAGATTCAGGATCGAGTCCTGGCTGGGACAGTTAGATTTTTTATTCTGTTCCTTTGCACTAAAAATTGTTAAAATTTGCGTGGGATTAAATACCACAAAAATATATTTATAAAATTAAAAATTTAAAAAGTCAATAACGAGAGTCATTTAAACAGCTTGACAATGTCAGCTCCTCCTAGCATAAGACGATATATTCGTCTGCCTCGGAGGTTAGACTCTCGACACTAGTGCGGGGAATTTAATAACTTATCAGACTTGTCCTGGTAGCATAAATGGAAAACGATTCAGGTTCGTGTCCTGGCTGGGACAGTTAGATTTTTTATTATGTTCCCTCGCAATAAAATTTGTTCAACTATTTAGTCTTAGTCCAAGCTCTGAAGATGGAATGCTTCTTGTAAAAACTTGCTTGGCTTTAATAAAACAAAAAAAAATCGGCTTAAAGAATTGCTCAGATTATTCACTTTGTTGTTTGAAATATTTTTTTGTTTATGCTATAGCTACTTTCAAAAGTCTCGAAACGGTTTATATTGTAGTCCTTGACGGCTACTATAATTATTTTGTAAATTCTCTTTATTTTGCAACTGCTTTTTGTGTTTGTTTTTTTTAGCGCTTGTTCTAAAAAAATATACAGATGCTTCTTGTGTTATTGTCATTCAATTAATAAGTATTAATGTTTCAAAGTTATTTGAATGATAGCATTGTGAAATCTGACGAAAACATTTTTACTCTACATTATCATAAAGTTTTGTTATGAATGATTAGGAGTCTTTTTTTGCATTCCAACTAACATTCTATAGGATGGTCTCTTATACTTTTTAGATTTTTTTTTTAGTTCCGTTAAATGTCAATCATAATAACTAATTTGCGAGCTTTTAATTTTTTTCTCCCATCTGTCTTAAATTTTTTTTATACAGTGTATAGACAGAAAAAGTTTAGTCAATTTTACTTTAAATAAATCACTAAATTGTTCATCAAGGTATATTTATTATATTATTGCCTCTTGAGGGGTAGTTTTGCATGAAGTGAAGATGCAAATATTTCCTTTGATTAACGAAGCACAAAAGATTTCACTCTAAAATGAAATATTCACTAAATTAATTTAATTCAGGACTTATTGTTTCTTGACTTCAAAAGTAAATTTTAATTTATTATTACAGTGAAAATAAAATCCTTTTAATCTTTATACCATAAAGAATTTTAATGAAATCCAAAAGAACCCCTAACTATTGAGGACACTTTTTCATCATGGATATATCTTCAAAAAATCATTTGCCAGAAGCAAAAATTATGTATGATTCAATAATATGATATAATACTATAATGCATATAAGTATTATATCATATTAGCAGCATTAGTATTAGGGTTAGTAACAAGTTATGCAAACCAAAAAAAAAAAAAAAAAAATTATGATTGTCCTAAATCTTGGTTTGAAGCACTTATATTGAAATATAAGTGTTGTGTTTGACGAGGTACTTCATCGGGTACTTTAGTAACCTCCATAGTAAAATTTAATGTGGGTTTCCATCATTAAAATATTTTTNTAGAAGGGCTTAACTACTTCCCAAACTGATTCTTGAATAGCAAAAGTGAAGAATTGTAAGGCATCATGAAGTTCTTCGGGAGTTTTAAGAGATATAAAAATTAATACTTGTGAGCTATCACATTTCATTGAATGAGATTTTTGACTACTAGAACAGTAGGTATGATTTAATCATCGAAAAATGTATCCACATTGAAACTTGATCTTATAGGATCAATCAGTAGTCAAGAGGAAATAAAATTGATTAAAATAATAATTCGAAATTATATTCTGTTAATTAGCATAATTATTCGTATTCTGTTTGGGGTTTCAGCTAAAACCAGATTATAAATAAATTACTTGCTGAGGTTCTAGTTGGCAAACTTCTTATTTAAATTTAAAAACACTTGTACATAAGCATTGGATTTACAAATTTTTCTATATTAACTCGGAAAATTGGATAGCTAGGACAAAGTGTTAGCCTGTCGCCCTGGACCTCAATAGTTTATCTACCGAAATTGTAACAAATATCAAGGAATCTTGATAAGGAACAGATATAACTGGAGATTCAAAGATTCAATATGATATTGTAAGGAAGTCAAAGGAGTGGTGATTTTCTGAAAATCGTCTTGGAAATAAATATCGGCTAAGGAAATCACCTAACTTGTGAAGTTACTGTCGGAGTGACATTATTTCCTTATTCAATCTAACATGAGCTACAAGAAAAATAGCATTCGTAAAAAAATATGTGTATAATATTAGAAATTTGTATATGTTTCAAGGAACAAAAATTAAAAAAGAATTAAGAACCAATATATGGCGTCTAGTATGTAGGTATATGTGTGCGCGCGCGCGTTCTAATAAAAGATATACTAATATGTGATTAGGTGATTAAGATATTAATATAATAGGGTGATTAGGATTGAGGCTTACATTGTTATTTTATTCAAATTTCGGTGAATCTGCAGATGCCTAAAAGGAGTCAAGATATATGACGTAATTGTCACCAGTGGTGCAGGGGTGTTTATTGAAAGTGCAGCGAGATAAAACAATTGTATTCCTTGAATGTAATAATATATGTATCTGTCCCAATTGGTACCAAAGACGTACCCTCTCGCCTCCATCATAGCCCTGAAGATGGATTTGAATGTAAGCCGAAACATTGGCAGATAATTTAAAAATACACTCTTTTTTTTTTTAATTGTATTTTTTGATCAAGCTTTTCCGAACCCCACAAAAATTCTCTACCGAAAAAGATCTTAGTTTTAACGCCATGTATTTTTACCTTTTTAACAGTGGACTGCGAGGTAAACTGGGAAAAATAAATGCCATTAGAAGCAAGAACAATAATTGGAAAACCCTCTTACCACATTTGAATTATTGAAGTGCGCGCAGTCTAGCGGAATCATTAATAAACTCCTTTTAATTGCTGATAAACATAGATAGCGCTGTTTTACATGGATAATTGCTTTGGCAGTGATCTACCTCCCCGCATGCTATACTTTATTCAGACTTGGGACTACTATAATATAAGAATTATAAGGTGGAATCACAAGTTTAAGTAATTTAAGGAGGATTCATCATGAATCTGTGAGGGCAACTGCAGATCAGCGGAAATTAGAGGCGCTGCACACAATGGCGGACTAAAAATATTCATCTTATTTGACTTTTTTTTTTTTTTTTTTGCTGGGTTAGCCTCCCTTGCAACCACTTAAAGTCATTGGAGGGAGGGGCTATCTACAGGTTGCCACCCTTTTTTAAACACCCATGGCTCAGGACAAGCTTCTATATTATAAATAAAAGATTGACCTGGGCGGGATTTGAACCCGCGGCGTCAGGATATTATTTGACTTTAAGACAAAAATGGTTGTATTGTGCATAAACCTTTTATATTGCTGACTTAAACTTTGACGGGTAACCGGAAGTCCAGGACGTTTCAGAGAACGAAATTTCCCGCAGAAGAAAATCCAAATTTCCTAGGAACTTTTACCCTTCGCCCCGAAATAACATAGGCTTGCAGCCTACAATGGTCCTTCAGTGCACACACACACACAATAAACAGTAGAAGTCGATTGAACAGTTCTCATGCGAGTTATTTGAATAGCCGAGATAATTATTATACAAATATGATCTTCTCAAATACACGTACATCTCAGTTGGAATAAATGTATTTTTCAACATAATTTGATTTCAAAAGAAAATTTCCTTCTATAAAATATTCGATGCCTAAAAATATTTATTTGAAACAACATTTTTAAAAATGGATCATTGAAAAGTTACAATGAATTGAATTTGATTACAGATTTATTAATTATTGTAGGTTTATCCCTTATCGAAAATTAATAAGTAAATTTGCTTGAATGATTTTTCTNATATAACTTAAATGGGACTCTAGACGAAATTCTATTGGATGACGATAAAGTCATCGACTCTGTAATGAACTTTCTGAAAGAGGGCAGGCTACTAAATCTTATAGAAATATTTTACAATTATTTCCTTGGCTGGCCTGGGGTTATAATTCATACGCTCGGTGTCACTTAAAAAACCATCAATTCACTTTGTCCATGCTACAAAACAAAGACATAAGATGGCGGAATAAAATAGTGATGTTATAACTATACTATATATTATATATCTATTATATTGGAATATAATACAGAGATATATTCACAAAGCGGCATTCTTGGTAAATTCTTTGTTTTAGTATTGAAATTTTACTTAATCTTTATACTGTATTATTTAACCTAAAAAGAGAACTATATGGTGAATTCAAGAGTAAATATAAGCCAGTTTTAAATTTTGCGTTTTTTTGTTGTTTTTTTTTTTTAATGGCGTGTCAACCTTTGGTCATTAACGCCAGGGAGATATTTTTAGAAGCGGGAAGATATTTTCAAGAAGAGGAATTTCTTAGCAATAGGTCATGGTGAGGTATACTATGAATTGTTAATGCGAATAGTTATTATGTCGATGGATAAATTACTATGAAATTTATAAGAAAAAAATTGAGAGAGAATGGAAAAGAAGCATACTGAAAATGCATCTAGATAAGATTTAATAGCCTGCCCTCTCTCAGAAAGTTCATTACAGAGTCGATGACTTTATCGTCATCCAATAGAATTTCGTCTAGAGTCCCAATTAAGTTATATTTCTTCCTTGTTTCTTTATATATTTGCAAGATATTACACGAGTTTACGACAGTGACATCACTTTTCCTTAATAAGTACGTCTTGCAGATGCTAAATTTAAAACAAGTAGCCAAAATCGCTATTGATTACTAATCGAAACAATAGGAGCAGGGGATTACCCAAAATTCCAGATGGGAATAATAAATATTTCCCCCCCCCCCCATGTATGAAATTTAGTTTGAGAGCAACAAAACTGAAATCAAATTTATTTATTGAAAAATGTATTTTCTATGAGTTATGTGATGGATTACATGAAATGGTCATTTTAAATCATATAGCTGTTGAGAAAAATGTATCTGTAAATAAGATAAGTAAACCTATTGATGTTGTTCTCATGAAAGTTTTCTTATTTAAGGATTTAATATCTCCCCATTTATAGATGATTTCTCGTTGGAGAATCAAGCTATTCAAGCTACATGTATATATATATAGGAGTATATTCTTTATGTTATTCAGCATGCAGCTAAAAAAGGCTAAGTTTGTTAGTATGCAAAATTGGACCTATAGGATTACCTGAAATGTCAAAAGCGAGTAAAAACAAATTTTCAAGTAAGAATACTTTTTTTTTTTTTTTCGTTACAGCTGGCATAATATTTATTTTTGAGTAATGTAGCTCAACACAGGTTTGTTTTTTATAAAAAAAATTAAAAGTCAAACAACGAAATTGAACAAATAGAAGTAAAATTTCAGCCTGACGGTAAATTTCTAATTTTACACCCTAAAATCTACAATTAGCTGTTTTTCCTAATGAAATGTAATATTTAATTTTTAAATTTAATATTAACTTCTCAGTTAGTTTTAGAGCTAAATTGGACCGATAGGAGTGGGGATTACCTGAAATGTTAGGAGTGTGTATAGACCTTTTTTCAGTGTAGGGGGAGTAATACTTAAATGAAATAAAACTCAACAGGACATGTTTTAGAAATTTCTGGAGTAATAGAAAAATAATTTTTTTATTTTAAATTATTATTTTTTATAGGGCTTTTCAAATATAATTGATAATTGCAGTGTTTTACGGACAAAGATTAGGAAATATTTTATGAATTGTTAGAATCACAAGGGCATACGCTCAATTTAGTCGAGCTCTCTGAGTGGGTTGAAACAATTTGCTAGGTCTTGGAGTTCTTCTTTTACTTATGACATCTTGGAGTTAGCATAGTGAAAGGAAATCCCAGAATAGTCCTCGGGAAGTAGGACGGCCGGCGAACATCAGGAATCTCGGAGACGATCCCTACTTGGTATGCGTGGCTCGATCCACTCAATAGAGAGCCGATACCCCCCCTACAAGGATAGCCCCATCCGGATTAACACCCTGTAGGGTAGGGGGTTGTGACCCCCCTCCGCCATCTTGGAGTGCCCGAGGACAACCCTCCTTGAATACGGAATTATATTGAAATATTTATTGAATGACATGGAAAGGAATAAGAGGTCCACTTTTCCGATGAATGATGAGGACTACTGAAGAGGGAGTAGAGGGAAACATCGCAGATTTCAAAAAGTCTTACGCGGCAAGGAAATATCTGCTACCCTTAATCCCAAACAGGAAAAGGTTAGGAAAAATTATTAAATTCTCAAACATTTTCTGAAAGTTACTTGCTTATATATTTTTAGATAGGAATCCTCAGGAAATGATTGGAGAAAGAAACTCGATCGGAAGTGGGCCATATAACTTATTTTACCTCTGAAATGTATATGAATTGCAAAATTCAAATTTTTCATATTACTGAAAAGACACATTAATTCACACACAAAGTGTTCAGAAGCTCACATTATCCTCATTTACTTTTTAAATTGATTCCCCCACGTATAGAAAGAGTAGAGGTCAATATAAAATATAAATGGCACAAATGAAATATTTAGCTCTTTTTTCTTTCTCACTAATCTCATTTTTCTAGAAAAATTAAACATTATTAAGGTTTTTTTTATTATAAAAAAAGCATCGAAAACAAAACCAAAAATTTAAAAAAGTAATCTAAAAAAAAAAAAAAGTTTGATCAGAACAAAGTACAAAGCCTTTTAGCTTTACTAAGCCCTTTCACCAACCAATATTTTACTTTAATTGCAATAGATCACCTCAACGAGAAAGGTAGCAAAGTGACACTTAAATGGATACCTAGTCACCGCGGAATTTCTGGCAATGAAAATACAGGCGTACGAGCAAAGAAAGCAATAAAAGATGATGAGATGTACTCAAAAGTCACCTTGAATGATGTAAAGGCGCTACTTAAAAAATTAGTACTTAATAAGTGGGAAAATATATGGTGGTCAACCAGAGACAACAAGTAAGGCGAGATAAAATCTACTTCGAAGGTATGGTCCAGTTCCATGTCAACTGACCGTAAGAGAGAAGTGGTATTAGCCAAACTAAGAATAGGACACACAAAACTTACTCATGGCTATATAATGGCAAAGGATAACCCATCCATTTGTGATGTCTGTGGGCAACTTCTTACCATTAAACATATATTTACAGAGTGCCTAAAATATAAAGAAACAAGGAAGTAATATACCTTAAATGGGACTCTAGACGAAATTCTATTGGATGACGATAAAGTCATTGACTCTGTAATGAACTTTCTGAAAGAGGGCAGGCTACTAAATCTTATCTAGATGCATTTTCAGAATTACGTTCCTTTTCCATTCTCTTTCGATTAAAAAAAATAATAAATTTCATAGTTTTCTAGCACAAAGAAATTACTATGTCCATCCACATAATAACTATTCGCATTAACAATTTATTATACCTCACCATGACCTATTGTTAAGAAATTCTTCTTCTAGAGAATATCTTCCCGTTTCTAAAAATATCTCCCTGGCGTTAATGACCAAAGGTTGACACGCCATTAAAAAAAAAAAAAAAAAAAAAAAAAAAAAAAAAAAAACCTCTCTTTACAACTCTCATTCTCTGAACAACATCCTTTTTATTATTTACATTTTGTTACAACTTTTCAGCCCTGAAGAAGCCATCACATGATGTGCGAAAGCTCGGCAAATAAGAACAATTTGACTCGGTCCAACCCGGAAGATGAAATGGTAAAAAAAAAACCTTTTTATCCAAATTCCGAATTCCCAAACTCCAGTTCAGTAATTATGCAGTAATACGACTGTTCCATCTGTTTTAATATCTGAGGGTACTTTAGGGAATTTTAACTCATTAATTGACCAATACAAAAACCAGGTGCTAGTACCATCAGAAACGGAGTAAATCACTCCAGGAACTGTTTGATATAAGCAGATTTCTCATATTTTATTAACTATGAAAATAGATAAGAGTAAATGACAAAAAAAATCTTTTTAGCCGGAGATGAGACTGAGCGTAAAGTGTTTGACCACTATGTCTACTTGTAGATTGGCTGAAACGGAGGAGTGGGGGAAGCCATCGTATTACATTTGTGAATCTTTCGCTTAAGAATAGTTAATCTTAAAAATGTCATAGAACATGAATGTTATGAAATTATATTTTACATCTTGTTTGTATTTTAATTTAAAAATTTTGGTTTCTCCCTAAACTTTTAGAAGCTAAATACATAATTCGGTTTCATTATATAAAAAAGTTTGGACCCTTAAGAGCGACTGACAAAAAACAGTTTAGAGACGAAGCCGGCAGTATGTTATTGAAAAAGATAAATAATGAAACTAAAACCATGGCTAAGAAGGAAGTCGTAGAAGGAGTTGGGTAGGTTTGAGGCGTCCATTGATATCCTTTCGGAATAGTCCTGTCTTTGCAAAGAATATTGTTAGGTCACAATAAATTAGAATTGGTACCTGAAGACCTCAAACACGCCTTCATGATAGTGGTTTCCTTGTGTCACATGACCTGGGCCTGCTTACATCCATCCCTTCCCCTTCGTCCAGCAGGTCTTCTTCTATTTTCCAGAAGTTAAGAAATAAACTTCCTTTGTAAGAGCTTTTCGAAAGGTACATCTGTAATTAATCATAAATAAAGGGATGGGGGGAAGGGGGGCGATAGAACGTGATTCCACCCCTGTTGTGATGAAAAAAGTAATAGTAGATAATAAATAATAATAATAGAATACTTGAGGGTTATTCGCTTACCCCCTTGAAAACACAGCAGCAAATATTGATCAAGTGGGGAATATACAAATTGTATTTAATGGCTACGATCATTTAATTTTACCGTTCATATATGAGAAATTCCGATTTAATTTGATCTTGGGGTCTCCCCCCCCACACACACAGTATATGAGGCTTACTGTATCAGTTGAACGAGTAATACAGCAGAATGTAGTATCAGATTGGAAATATCTGGTCGACTGGGATTTCCCCGAAAGTTTGTTCTGGCTAATAGGACGAGCTCGTGTGCAATTAAGGTCATTACGGACGACATGTTGTCTGTGCGCATGTTTGGGTCGGTGCACGCTTTCGCTACCTCTCCCTGCACACATCAGATTTTTCGCGCGACGGACCGTCAATACCGGTCGCAGGGCGAGATCGCCATGGACGGGCAGACAGATTTAATGATGTCACTCCTCGCTAGAGGTCAGCCATTACTCTGCGGTCTTAACCTAAATCTCGAAGAGTGCTTGCTCTTGCGTAATTCTTTCGCGGCTCAGAATTAAGCCAATAACTACTGACTTATAGTATTACGTACAATAAAGGATAATGAATTTTTTTTTCCAACTTTGATTTCTTTAACGTTTATTGAGCTAAAAAATAACAAAATGACAATCACATGAGGAGAGAGGGTGACCTATGACACCACTCTCAAATTATTTACATACTATGTCTCCAGGAGGTCGAGGATATATCTTCGTTATAGTCGATGGGGAGGGTTGTAGGGGTTGGAGTTGGAAGACATGGTCTGTGCTATTGGATTAGGATGGTATGGCAGTTTACTGTGGAAAAGGGTGAAGCGGGAAGAAATGAGGTCTTGAACAAAAGGAATATTAAGATCGTGGTGAAGGGAAAAATGAGATAGGGAAAAAATTTAGAAATTAAGTACATTTCAAAATATTAATTTTAAAAATAATCTATTTGTACTTCAGGACAGCTTAATAAGCTAATAGGTTTTTACAAAAGATTAAATATCAGCTTCACAGACAGGAATTCTTAAAGAATGGTCTTTAGATATTACATCTGCCCCGATTTCGGTCAGTAAGATCGTTGGTGCCCGTAAAATGACCTTTAGCTAGTCAAGTGTTTTGAGTAAGTTTAACGTTTCTGACGTGCACAGCAGAATTCACATCTGCACAACTGTAAAACATCTAAAAATATAATAAGTTAAAATATAAAATTCAATACCTACCCCCTTCTTATTTCGGTATCGATCAGATCCCCCTCAATTTGGCAGTAGGGGTTGTAGCAGTTTTCGTACAGCTGTTCGGCTCCGGGTATTCCTGGCCAATCGTGAATGCACGTCATCATATGACATTTGCTTCCCGTCAATGCCTCTGCGTCCCTCAATTTTACCTCTCATTGAAAGCTGTATTGGTCACACCTCTGATAACGTGCCCCAACTACCATATCTCTTAAAACTCCTTAATTTTAAGCACGTCACGAATAGAATTTGTATCGTTCAGTTCTGCTTCTTTGGCATTTTTAGCTGGCCAGATTAATCGCCTAATACTTCTAAAATATACTATCCAAAATTTTAATAATTAATATTTTTCAAATATTAAAACAAAATTCATAATAAGACCACCCCATAGAATTTTTCACCCTCCCACTGTCCTACAGCGATATGTCCTGAACCTCAAGCCATTTAAACCTTCTCATCCGTTCCCCCACTCCTACGTCCGTTTCCCCTTCCTTTTCCACAACGGTCAAATGAAAAATCTTTTTAAAATAGATCAGGCAGGATGTAGACACAGTTGAGCACGAGTCTCTCACTCCCCACATCACCCTATTTGGTATTTATACTTACAAATTTTATTAATGATATTTTATTTGCAATATGTTCGGTATTCATTTTATATAATCGATTAAACACAGTTTTACATTTTTATTTACTTTTCTTTGTTTGATTATCATATATAGACATGTTATTATATTATTTTCCATGTTTCTCTTTCATATTCAGCCCTGATGAAGGCCTGAAATTCAGGCTGAAACGTTGGCTAAATTAAAAACTATTTGAGTTACAAATTGGTTTTTATTGTTTAACTACCGTGACAATATATTCCATATTTATGTATTTTTTAATTTGTCTATACTCAGCAATTTTCTTGAGAATAATTATGGAGTATAAGTAGACATGGACATATAATAATACGCAAGCAATAAGGACTTGCTCATTTTTCGTCATTTTAGAATTTTATGTGATTATTTTATTTATAAGTTAATGGAATTAATAATAAAAAAATTTTGAATTAGCATATTTATTTGTTTAGTGTGGTTTTTAAAAATCGTGAGATGATAACGCTCGCGGATTACGACAAAAATAAGGGATTGGTTAGTGTTTATGGGACACTCTGAAAATGTCATCTTCCAAGCTGGAAAAGTGGCCCTACTCCAACATCTTCTTGTACATGTGTGGATTGTGGCCGAGAGAGTGATGTCAGACATTACCCCAACAGGCAGGAGCGGGGAGAGAGAGCACTTCTTGCTATCTCTGGCGCGCCTCGGCTTTTATCGGCATCCGGGCAAACTGTTTTATTAGGGACAGCCCTTGTCGTGTGCGGGGGTTGAAGGGTGGGTTTTTCCCTCGCATGTAGTGGCCCTTCAGTGTCTGACAAGTGTGCTCCATCTCCAGCCTCCCTGCATGTTACCGTAAACGCCCCAAGAATGTGGTGAGGATTGTATAATTCCGTCTATAGATAGTTAGATACATATGAGTTTCTGATTGACTAAAGTAGGAAAATAACAAAGTCTTCAACTCCATCATTAATGTTAGAGCTAAAGAAACAAACAAAAAGTCAACACAATAATAAAATAATAGTAATATACGAATTTTTTACATTCTACATTGTAAGGATACTTATAGGGAGATATTTATGTCAATAATATGGGTGGAAGATTTATTTATTTAAAAAAAAAAAAAACTAAATAGGGGTTTCTATTGGCTTATAATTGTTTTTTTTTTTGTTTTTTTTTTTTCTGGTTTTCTTTAAGACAAGGTAAAGGCTATCTACTCCTAGACACTATCTTAACAGCTATGGTTCTATAGAAGCTTTTATTCCTCATTCAAAGTTTACTAAGGGAAGGATTCTAAATCCGCAGAGGCAGGCTTGAGAGATCCAAAGAGATTTGAAGCACACTTCTACTTGTTTGGTATTATACAAATTTTAAGCATTGCACATTGAAACGGATACCATATCTAGATTTTTTAATAGATATTTTACCTTCCCGGACACCCGTTGGATCATAGAGGAGTAGGGACTGTATACAGTTAGCTACACTATACAGCTATGGCATTAGGCAAGCTTTTATTTCAAGAAAGATTTCATTAAAAAAAACAAAAAAAAAAAAAAAACTGCTCACGATGGACGGGATTTACATTTTTACTTAAGAGACCGTGACAGATTATCTAGGATGAGACAGTGCCCCTATTTGATTCACATTTGATAACATGTAATCTCAGTTATGTGGTGGGGGAGTTATCGTACAGATTTTATTTTAAATTCAATGCAATTAGCCAAAGAAACTTATAAAAGTGATATTATATGTATTGTGAAATATTATATTATATCAATATTTAAATATTATGTGTATCGGTCCTATAATTATTATCTGGGTAATATTAATTATATAAAATCATGATGTATTACTGGTGATGTTACACAATATATAAATTACATATATTACATGACCTAACCAAATTATTTTTTATATAGTGATTCCCGTAAATAAATAATCATTCTATTTTAAAGAAAAACAGTTCACTTAATATGTTGGTGTTATGCCAAATAATTATTGAACATCATGAATGTCTCTAAAATGTTATTAAAAGGAGTTATGTAACAGAAGATTATTAAGAATTTAAATCATCGCTTCTTTTCTTTATATCGATCTAGAGTTAGACTTCGACATTTTATTTTTAGGTTAATTATTGGCTATTGGGGTTGTTCTTATTTAGTTTTAGTTTAGTTTTTAGTCTAGTAGATAGATTGTCAGAAGAAATTATTAACATGTACATAATACATTAAAATGTACACAAACACATTTTAATTTATAGAGAAAACACATGGTCGCCCTTATTCGCTACACTTGGCAAACTAAACAAAGGGAGTGATAACACTTTTCTGGGTTGATAATTTCTTATTCTGACAGGAATAAAGCAGGGTTCACTTCCAAAGTATAAGAGGAATCCTCTGACTCATATCAAATAAAAACTCGTAAAAAAAAAAAAAATAAATAAATAAAAAAAAGAAAAAATACAAAAAAAAAAGTTTGTCTGTGTAAGGCTTTTTCAATAGGTGAGAAATAAGGGGATATAGAAAACAAATTATGACCTTAAAACACCGTCGATTC
Source organism: Oncopeltus fasciatus (assembly GCA_000696205.2). Lineage (NCBI taxonomy): Eukaryota > Metazoa > Arthropoda > Insecta > Hemiptera > Lygaeidae > Oncopeltus > Oncopeltus fasciatus. The sequence goes on along the minus strand of KZ808053.1, from coordinate 118,225 downwards.
ACAATAAATTCGATTTTAAGAAGATGGAACTTGATAGTAGGGAGATGAGAAAATGGGCAGATAAGAAAGAGGATAGTTGAGGAGAGATTCGGCAGGACGCCGAGAGATTGCGCTGGCGACAACACAACCACCCTCGTGAGGAGTCGTTATGTTTCGCCGTAATTTAGCCCCCTTAATTCCACGGAAGTTCAACCCCAACGAGGGTAGTTCCTCCCCCGTATTATGTAGATGCTTGTGAAAACAGCATTCATCCCCCCGCCATATTGGGACAAAACATAACTTTCTTTACTTCTCTTTGTTAACTTTCTAAAAAGACACATATTAAAAGTGAAGTTTCCAAGGGCTCCGACCTTGTCTCTAAATCACAATTTTAAAAGGGTCCCTCGCGACTGAAAACCCAACTACAGCTAACAACTTTTACATTGTACATATTTTGTAAAACAATAATATATTTAAATATTAGGCACACCCTTTTACTGCTTTAACAATAGTGAAATCTGTAGAATGGCACCTATAGAGCTTCTACTCATACCGATTTTTAAAAAAAATTTTCGATATCAAAACTTTGATACCGTTTTACGGGTTATAATTTTTAGTTAATTTAATTGCAATTAAATTGAGCATGTAACTTTCATAATGTATAATTTTTAAAAAATACAGAAATATATTTAGAAATGAAAATTTTAGGGTTGCTAAATTCCCCCACTTTTAAAATTTACAACGCACATTTAAAAATTGGGCTAGGTTCTGCAAATTGTTGCAGGGATTTTTACCTGGTTGAAATTGGATGAAGAGTTGAGTTTGTTTCCAGCGAGAGCACCTTCACAAAACTAATAAAATACTCTAAAAGTATATTCTGAAATTTTTTAATTTATCTTTAAATTGCATAATTCAGTTTATTATGAATTATCTGTGGATATTCTTCTTTATATAAAATGTCAAAAATTAAAGAAAGCTCTCATCAAGATTTTCAAGTACAAAAATGGAGAAAAATACTAAACAAACAAAAAACTTTTAATCTAAATTCGCTCTTTGACACACTCAATAAGAATTTTACCGATTCAAATTTTTTTTTACGATCCTTTCATGCCCAAAAATAAATAAATAAAAAATAAGATTACTAAGCTTGCAGAAAATTTCTTAAAACAATTTTTTTTCTTCCTTGACCAACCTCATTATATCCTTTATGTACCTTATGCTGGAAAAATTAGTCTTGGTTGCCTGAAGAATTCAATGATTTTTTCATTTATTAAATTTTAGTGAAATCCCAAGCAATTTAGTTATCGAGTTTATTATTTAGCTAAAATAATAGTCTTGGTTGCCTGAAGAATTCAATGATTTTTTCATTTATTAAATTTTAGTGAAATCCCAAGCAATTTAGTTATCGAATTTATTATTTAGCTAAAATAATTCATGTATTAACTCACACTATTTATTTAATAGTAATTTTAATATTTGACTACTTGCCCTGAAGAAGGAATTAAATAATTAGAATGTCGGTATTTCAGTTTAGAATTCTTTACTCCTGTGATCGACACTTACATTCGCATCCTCTGTGATAATCGCGGTTATTTTGAATACATTTATATTTGTATTTTTAAAATTGATATTTTACAAAATTTTTACAAAATTGCAAAGTAAATAAGGTGCCGAAGAGCCTAATTCCACTGGTTGAGTGTCTCTTCCGCGTGTCAGCGAAATAATTTTTTTTTTTTTTCGTTGCGGTTTTCGATTTTAAGGTCTCATTAATTTTTACACTTATTTCTTTTCGTATGCGAAAATGGGGAATCTTCTTAGTTTTGTTGCTCGTGATTAATAGTATTTTAAATTTACCAAAATCAAACTACTGCCGTTTTTGCACTTGTTTATATATAAATAAAATATTGTTGGATAGGCCTGGCTCCAGGTTAAAATAGAGCGGTTACCTATTAATGACAGCTGACCTATGTCTAGTAAATTCTCCATTATAATAATAGCAACTATAANTTTGTATGTGTGTTAAAGCTCTACAGTTTTGAGCTGGAGAAACTAGCCAGGGTTTTGTTCAGGAACAAAAAAATAAAATACTCCCAAATTGTTGGGTAATAATTTTATTATTTTCGACGTTTCGACTTAACTTAATAATCATCATCAGGTCATAAGGACAAGTTAAGTTGAAACGTCGACAATAATAAAATAAATTAAATAAATAATTTATTTTTCTGATCCTGTTGGAAACCCAGACTAATTTCTCCAGCATAATACTCGACGGTCAATGAACCTCCAAAACAACTCAAAAAATGTTTCCTTATCTTTTACTTTTATAATATCTTCCGTAATTTCATATATACAAATATATCAAATGCATACCCCTTACTAATTTTTACAAGACATAAATTAGGATTCTGAAAGGTTTCCTGTACCAAGGTCAAGGTACAAGGCGCAAGTGCTCAAAGACGACCCAGGCTCAGAGGGGTGTCCTAGAGGCTTTTGGTAGCCGTGGCCCAGCTTGTAGAATGAGGACGCCTACAGAGTACAGAGCGTCCTGTTGGAGTCTCTCAACTGACCCTCATACTGGACAAGGAAGAGGTCGGATTGATAATACTGCCGAAGGAAAGAGGTCGGGTATTCATAAGGATTTAAACTGTGTGTCTTCGGGTTCTCGAAGTCCTGGAGGCTCAAATTCCTCCCCAAGGAGTCGTCGACCTGGTTCGTGGCAGGTAGATCCCGAGCTGAACGGAAGGCATGTCCCCGGTCGGGTCGTCAAGCTTCTCGGTCGGCACATCACGTCTCGGCAAGCCCTATCGACTAAAGCATTAGGCCCTCCCCGAGGGAGCTTTCGGACTGCTCCGAACGACTGCTATCGGTGGAACAATCTCTCTTCGCCCTTATTCAGAACAACCCTTACGTAAAGATAAAAAGTATTTTTCGACAATGTATGCGAGGGTTAAAAAATTTATGTTTTTTTGTTGGGGTTCGGCCAAAGTAAACCCAAAAAATACCAATTTAAAAAAAAGTGTAATTTGTAAAATATCTGGTTTTTAAAAAAAAAATTATCTGTATTTTGAAATTATCTAGTGTTAATTGGTGTTATGAAAACGGGATCTTGGTGAGGCAACGTCTGTTATCGCCTTCATGATAGCCCTGAAGATAGCTTACAATGCAACCCAAAACGTTAGCAGATAATTTAAATAATACACATTTTTTTTTAATTTGTATTTTTTTGGATCTACCTTGACCGAACCCCAACAAAAAAACATCTAATAATAATATCTATGGTCAAAAGAAATTTTTAATTAAAAAAAGGTGCTAGTACCATCAGAAACGGANTATCTATGGTCAAAAGAAATTTTTAATTAAAAAAAATTTAGAATGTCCACTGTTAAATTTCACAACGAATTTTGATAAAAATAGAGGAAGTTTCCAGCATCATATATGCAATAAATAAATGAAAGGTTTGCCTTAAAGTATTATATATTTTAGTATCCCTAAAGGATTAAAACATAATCATCAGCAGCAACTGATTTTTAAGAGAAAAAAATTAAATTTACTTCCCCCCTAACTCTGATGCATTCCACCTTAGTGGAAAACTTAGTTTTATTTATTATGAAAGCATAATAATGTCTACGGACCGTTAATAATTAAGGAAAAACATAAATAAAATTAAATTTATTATATCAAATAAGTACACTTACTTCTTATATATATATACACATTATTATAATTATATTGTATACGTACTATAAGGTACTGTACCTACTACTAACTATCAAACATTCTGCCCTTATCAACTAATAAAAAAAATTATTATAACTGATAATTATTACAAATATAAATGAATGAAATTAGCTCTCCGTACGGGTTTTGCAATCCTGACGTCGCGGGTTCAAATCCCGCCCAGGTCAATCTTTTATTTATATATAGAAGCTTGTCCTGAGCCATGGGTGTTTAAAATAGGGTGGCAACCTGTAGATAGCCCCTCCCTCCAATGACCCTAAGTGGTTGCAAGGGAGGCTAACAAAAAAAAAAAAAAAAGAATGAAATTAGCTTATTTACAAAAAAGGCCACAGAACACTCGCTAAATTGTCTACTCTTACTAATTATTGTCACTTAACATTTCAGTGTCGGGGGCCCGACGTTTGAAGACACGCGATCTGACACTGACACTGGGCCACGCTGGCAAGAGGCTTTTTAACTGTATAAAATGTTCAAGGCAGACCTAGATGTATCGAGAAGCTCTTCTGAGAAAATAGGATTTCATCATCTAAGCAATGAGGAAGCAGGTGGCCCCTTCAATTGGTCTTTTCCTGTACAGGCCTGATACACGTATCCTCTTAATCACCTGTTTCCTTAGTCTTCAACAATACAGACCATTCCTACCTCAGGAAAACCCCATCAGCAAGGATCTCACAAACCGTGGAGAAATATTTTTTTCCTGTAAAGTTATATTTATATTTTGCATATCATAAGATCAATTCAAGGTCATTGCTTCTGCAAATTTGACGTTTCTTAGGGAACTACTAAAAATAACGCGGGCTTGATTTTACAATTAAATAAGAAAAAAACACATTTTTGAACTATTTTTATTCTATTATAATTTATAAAAAAAACAACTTTTGTTTAGGATTTGACGTTTTTTGTTGGGGTTCGTTTAAGGTAGATCCAAAAACAAAGGTAATACACATTTTTAAATTGAATTTTAGGACCTTCCCTGAACGAACCCCAACAAAAATACATTAAATAATAATTTCTACGGTCTCCATTTAAACTCTCCATTTGGTTTTAGGCTTTTTATTGTTAACCGTTGCATAAATTCATATGTCACTGAAATTGGAAAAGGCTTAGATGGAGAGGTATTTTTTGGTAATTTATTCACAATTATATCCTGCCTGTTAAATAATTAGAAATCTGCATAGTTGACTCTGTTTCTGCGTAATGTACTTTTATTTGCTTCTTCGTGTAGTTAGGATATCAGAGTAACATGTGTGGGTTATATTTCTGATGGAAATTTCAAGGACAAATATTAATTTACTACGATGCTGTGAAATTTGCTCAGGGATGGAGACATCTTTCTTCAGGAACGGACAAAGGATTCACACCCTAATTTCGTCTGGAGTTTCTGTATTTCCTCAAGCTCTCGGACAACCGAGGAAGAGGCGGAAGAAATGGGTAAACGAGGGAAAGCGATTGACAGCCATTGTCTTCCAGCTGGCGATCGGGAGTCCTGTACAAGGGTCTTTGCCCTGCCCTGTTTTGTCGACAACGCTCTGGCTTCGAGCCCGCTCATTGTCGACACAACAGTCCTGTCTCCAGAGATATTTATTTCCAGTCTCACAGACACTCCACAACTCACTAGTCCTCGAGATTCGAACAAATACGGTTTCTTCTTGCATACCCCCCTCCAACTCTTTTTTTCCAGGGGTGGGAGAGGGGGAGGGGTGTCACAGAATTCTCTATTTCTACATATAAATCCGTTCGGTAAACAAGCACGATTCCTATGGTACTTACTCTTCCAGCAAAAATATTTGTCGCCCTTACCACGATTTGCAAGAACCGGATGGTGTCCGACTTATCAAGCCCTGTGTTATTCTTTCACTTATCCTTACACTTTCCTCTCAGAATGTATTTTTAAATGAAAAAGTTTTCAAGGCATTTTCATCTTATCTTCAAGTAAGTTTATAAGTATACTCAGAAAGTTTTTGTCCTGACAGCAAGTTAAAGGCCTTATCAATCTCTTCAAATCTTAAATGAATTATTTGTTTACATCGAGTAGTTAATTGCCTCGCTTGACGTAAATTTATTCTCACTTTACCATTGGCAAATTTTAGGAACCATTTATTGTGTCTGTCAAAAGTTTTTTTTTTTTTTCTACATCCATGTTACTATTATTACGATGGCAGTATCATGGGGAAAAAAAAAGTTTAGAAAAACCACTGTGCATTGTCCAGATTTGTTTAAAAATTGTTTGGAAACAATTTTTTGGTTTTTTTTCGATCAAAGAGGTCCTGGCCTTATTTAAAAAGCCTGTCGCGCAGGAACACCGTAGCCAAAGCAATTAAAAATGAATTTAAATAAACATAAATGAGAAAATGTATTTTGTAGGAAATGACTATATAACAGGTATACAATTTAATTTATAATGTTTATTTTACATAACATTTTTACAAAAAAAAAAAAAAAAGGCTTGAAGAGAATTTTGAATATAACAATTTTGGGGGAGCGCTTACCTCTCGCCCATTGCTCCCTCTAATTTGTAAATGTATTTTCCTTATTTACTCTTATCTATACACATCTTTAATGAAATATGGGAAATCTGCTTGCATTACACAACTCTTGTGTGACGGACTTTTCATTAAAGACTGCGGAATTTCAAACGGAATAAAAAACCGCCCAGGTCAATCTTTTATTTATAAATAAAAGCTTGTTCTGAGCCATGGATGTTTAGAATGGGGGCTGTCGATAGCCCCTCCTTTTATGACCCTAAGTGGTTAAAAGGGAGGCTAACA